>UESW01003979.1:224229-282122 GCA_900491605.1 Calamus simplicifolius | reverse complement strand
TTTTTTTTTTGGCAAATTGCCCTATTAAAACCATTTTCATCTGTTGCAACCATGGGTTAATAACTCATTTGAATGGCCTTTTGAACCAGAATGTGTTTACATGTCTTTTAACCCAATAGTTTGGTATTATTTAGGTAGTGTTTGATACAAAAATGTTATTCATGGCTAAATGGTACATAATAGAGTTTTGTTGAGGTAAAATCGCCGTCATTCATTAAAATCGTGCAGGGTTAGGATCAACCCGAACTCCCACTTGCTGTGCAATACCCGCTAGAGATGAAATCAGCCTCAGTGGATTGGGGCGCCTTAGCCCTCAGCGAGCCAAGGATTCCCAAGGCGCGGATCACATCTCTCGGCCTCAGCCAAGCTATGACATCTCTCTCGGCCTCAGCCGAGCATCTCTCTGGCCTCGCCGAGCTATCTCTATGGCCTCAGCCGAACTATCTCTCTCGGCCTCAGCCGAGTTTATAACATCTTCTCGGCCTCCGCCGAGCTATCCCCATCTCTCTCGGCCTCAGCCGAGCTATCCCCATCTCTCGGCCTCAGCCGAGCTATCCGTAACATCTCTCGGCCTCCGCCGAGCTATCCCCATCTCTCGGCCTCAGCCGAGCTATCCCCATCTCTCGGCTCAGCCGAGCTATTCCCATCTCTTGGCCTCAGCCGAGTTATTCCTATCTCTCGGCCTCAGCCGAGCCATTCCTATCCGTGCCCCGAGCCAGACCAGGGCACTCAAGCACCTCTGCGGAATCTGGCGGGAGAGTTTAAACAAAAATCATACCCGAGAGTGGCCTAGAGCCCTGGAGCCTACACCGTCTCCGAATCTCAAGACATCAACCAGCTCTCCCAGCCGTTGATCCTCTAACTAACAAGATACGAATCTTACTGACCATCAACAAACTGGATTCGAATCCTAACGGCTTTCGGACCCACGATGCCCCCAAGGAATCAGGTGATCCTCTATAAATAGAACCATCTCCCGACTTCTCAGGTATGCGCACTTGCTTACTGGCCCACTCTCCTTCTACCTCTGCTCACCCCTCTACTCTGGAGCTCTCGAAAGGCCACCCCTGGAGAGACTCTTCAGCGAGAGCCTTCTCCTCACATTTGTTGATTGCCGATCCCCGCTGACTTGAGCGTCGGAGGGTCTTCCGCGGAGGGCCACCCCAACGCCTCTCGCGTGAGGACTGTTTTGCAGGTCCGCCCAGGAGGGAGCCCATCCTGAAGCCCGATCGCGCCCGAGTCGGAGGACAGATTTCAGCAGCAACAAATTGGCGCTAGAGGAAGGGCCCTCAAGTCCCATAAACTTGTGATCCAGGAGACAAGGATCTCGATCTGAAAGAGAACTCCTCCCATGGCCAATCGAAGAAAGGCTACCTCCGAAGCCCGGGCCAGGTCGCCTCCCAAAGACCTGATCCGGTAAGCAGCGTAGCGCCACCGCCACCACCAGTTGAAACTCCATCGCCACCGGCGGCCCCAGTGACCCAGGACCAGTTTGCCTCGCTGGTCCAGCAGGTCCAAGCTCTGGCCCACCTGATCCAGGGGCTTTGAAGCCCCCATCCGGCTGCGCCTACTCACACCTTCCTGAGGAGAACGCGGCCCCTGTTCATCCAGCGATCTCTTCTTCCGGCCCTCATGGGGTTGCAGACCCCCCTCGTCGCCCTAGGGAAGCTGAGCCAGCCCCCAAGGGGTCTACGGCAAGGATCTTCCCCGATCTCAGGGGCCCGATCCCTTTCTCCGGTATTCTCTCGTCACGACTCGACACCGTCTCATTTCTCTCGCCCAGCTCCTCTGCTGTGCCTGAGGAGATCCGCCAACAACTCTGGGAGATGCGTCAGGAGTTGGATGCCGCCAAGCAAGCCCATCCGCTTCAGCATAAAGCGGAGCAGGGCATTCCCTTCTCTAAGGAGATCATGGAGGAAGTGATTCCCTCCCACGTCAAGCTGCCCGCCATCGAGCCCTATCATGGATCCTCCGATCCCGACGACCACCTCAGCAGCTTCGATCGATCATGATGTTCTACGGGGCATCAGATGCGATCCTCTGCTGCGCCTTCCCTTCTACTCTCAGGGGGTCCGCCCGAACCTGGTTCAATGCCTTAAAACCAGGTTCTGTTGGTTCATTTGACGAGCTGAGCCACCTCTTCATCAGCCAGTTCGTCAGCAGCCATCGTCACCGGCGGAGATCTGACTCCCTCTCTGAGGTTAAGCAGAGAGAGGGGAGTCCTTGAAGAAATATCTCGGCCGTTTCAATACGGCCATGCTGAAAGTGGACCACCTTAATCATGAGGTGGCCATGTCCGCCCTAGCAGCGGAGTGTTGAAGGAGAGTGACTTTTACCTGGCGTTGGAGGTCAGCTACCGAACCTCTCCGATATGCCAGAGTCGAGGAATCGCGGAGGGCTGCCCGCACCGAGCTGACAAGGAAGAAGGAGTCCAAGGGCTCGGATAAGCACCGATCCGTCCGCCAGTGGAGCCCACCTCGCCGCCAAAGGGTTCCTCTGCCGCCGCCAAGAAACCATACCCGGAGCCCGCCTAGGAGGTTCAACCGGTTTACCCCGCTCACCGCCCCAAGGGCGAGATCCTCATGGAGATAGAGCGTCAGCTCCCTCGACCACCTCCTCTCTAAGGGAATGCAACCCGAGAGACCCCACCAAATATTGCCGCTACCACCGGGACCACGGCCACGACACCGAGGAGTGCTGGCAGCTGAAGAACGAAATCGAGAGGCTCATCCAGCGGGGTAGGCTGGACCAATTCAGGAGAGCACCCGAGCCAAGGAATGGGGGCGACCGCTAGCCTGAGCCCAGCAGCCTCCTCCTCCGAATCCTCGGTCGCGGCCACATCAATGTGATCGAGGCGGTTGGTAGTCCATCGAGCTGGCGGGATGATGAAGAAGGCTCAGGCCAAAGAGGGCGCAGACTAATGAGCTCTCCTTCTCTGACAACGACCTCCAGGAGATACAGTTCCCGCATGACGATGCGTTGGTTGTATCCCTTAATCTGAACAATTATGATGTAGACCGAATCCTTATTGATAGTGGGAGCTCTGTCAACGTTTTGTATCTTGATGTGTTTGTGAAGATGAAATGCTCATGGAGAATCTCCGAGCCATGGACTCCACTTTAATGGGGTTCACCGGCGATGTTATTGCCCCAGAGGGGGTCGTGACCTGACGGTCCGCACGGGGACTTGGCCCTGCGTCGCCACTGTTCATACAGATTTTTTGGTGGCCAAGCTTCGGTCGCCCTACAATGCAATCTTTGGGAGACCCGGCCTGATGTCCCTTAGAGCCGCTGTCTCCATCCCGCATCTAGCAATGAAGTTCCCTACGGATGGGGAGTGGGAGTAGTTCGAGGAAACCAAGCTGTAGCTCGGCAGTGCTTCGTTACCAGCCTTCAGTCCAAACTGCCGAGGTTGATGAGCTGGATGCTCGGGAGGACTTTGCCAAGCAACAAGGAGAACCAGTCGAAGAGCTGGAGGAGGTACTGCTGGACGAAGCTCGGCCCGACCGAACCATAAGGATCGGGTCGCTACTGAAAGGGAAGCCCCGCTGGAGCTGATTGACTTTCTGAAGGAATGCTGACATCTTTGCCTGGTCTGCTTCTGATATGCCTGGAATCAGCCCAGACATTCTCGTCCACCGTCTTAACGTGGACGAGATGTCCCGGCCCGTGAAGCAGAAGAAAAGGAGCTTCGCCCCCGAGCGAGAGAAGGCAATTGAGGAAGAAGTTGACAAGCTCATCAAGGCAAATTTCATCCGGGAGGTAAACTATCCCAACTGGCTGTCAAATGTTGTCATGGTGAAGAAGTCGAACGGTAAATGGCGGATCTGCATCGACTTCACCGACCTTAATAAAGCATGCCCGAAGGACAGCTTCCCTCTCCCTCGGATTGACCAGCTTGTAGAGGCCACTTCAGGTCATCAGATGCTGACCTTCATGGATGCATATTCGGGCTACAACCAAATCCGAATGGCGCCCGAGGATGAAAAAAAACCGCCTTCATAACCGACGAGGTACTTATTGTTACCGTGTCATGCCTTTTGGTCTAAAAATGCAGGTGCTACTTACCAAAGGCTGGTTAACAAAGTCTTCAAGGAGCAAATCGGTCGAAACATGGAGGTATATGTTGACGACATGCTGGTCAAAAGCAAAGAAGCATCCCAGCATATTGAGGATCTCTCTGAGAGCTTCGAACGCTCAAAATATCGGATGAAGCTCAATCCAACTAAGTGCGCCTTCGGTGTCAACTCTGGGAAGTTCCTGGGCTTCATGGTTTCTCAGCGGGGCATTGAGGCCAATCCGCAGAAGATTCAAGCTCTTCGGCAAATGGCACCTCCAGCATCCGTCAAAGAGGTCCAGCGCCTGACTGGAAGGATCGCGGCCCTCAACCGCTTCGTGGCTCGTCGGCCGAGAGATGCCTTCCTTTCTTTAAAGCTCTCGATCAGCCAAGAATTTCCAATGGTCCCCCGAGTGTCAGAAATCATTCGAGGACCTCAAGAGATATCTCGGCTCTCCACCCTCCTTAGCAGTCCGAATCTGGGAGAAATGTTATTTCTGTACTTGGCAGTTTCAGAAGGCGCAGTGGGCTCAGTGTTGGTCAGAGAAGAGAACAAGACCCAAAAGCCGATCTATTATGTCAGCAAACTGCTCCGAGACGCCGAGACAAGATACACCCGGATCGAGAAGTTGGTATTAGCCCTGATAACGTCAGTTCGGAGGCTGCGACCCTATTTCCAAGCACATTCTGTGATGGTCCTTACCGACCAACCCATCAAGGTGGTGGTCCATCGTCCGAGACATCAGGGAGAATGGCTAAGTGGGCCGTCGAGTTAAGCGAGCATGATATCCGATACCAACCTCGCCCGGCCATCAAAGCACAGGTTCTAGCTGATTTCCTCCTCGAATGTACCATCCCGGAGGATGGCTCCACTCCGGACTCCTCTGAGCACCCGAGATCAGACGCCTGTGGCTGCTCCACGTCGACGGGTCATCTAATGCCCACGGCTCCGCGCTGTTTAATCCTCACCAGCCCAGAAGGGGCGACCTTCGAGTATGGCGTTCGCTTCTCCTTCCCAGCCTCCAACAATGAAAGAATATGAAGCTCTGCTCGCTGGACTTCGAATCGCCCGTGACCTTAAAGTGAAGAAGCTGAATGCCTTTACCGACTCTCAATTGGTAGCTGGTCATGTGCGGGGCGAATTTGAGGCCCGGGAGCCGAACATGATTTGGTACCTTCAACAGGTGCGGACTTACTTTCCTACTTCTTTGAATTTGAAGTCATTCAGATCCCAAGATCTGAGAATGCATGCCCGACCTATTGTCTCGGCTGGCAACTGCGGAGTCGATGGATTCCGAGCGGAAGTTTCCCCTGGAGATTCTGGAAAAGCCTAGCATCGCGGAGGCGGACCGAGTGATGCAGGTGGAGGCCGAACCATCCTGGTTCGACCCCATACTAAAGTATCTTAAAGAAGGGTCGCTCCCAGCCGACCACAAGGAAGCAAGGAAGCTAAAATTGCAAGCCACCCACTATGTGTTGATCGACGACCAGCTATATAAGCGGTCCTTTTCATGCCGCTACTCAAGTGCCTTCGCCCATCTGAAGCTGATTATGCTCTCCGGAAGGTACATGAGGGAATCTGCGGCAACCATCTGGGGAGCCGGTCCTTATGCCACAAGGTGCTGCGCCAGGGGTACTATTGGCCCACCATGCAAAAGGATGCTGATGATCTCGTCCGAGCTTGTGACCCATGTCAGAGACATTCCAACATCCAGAGGCTCCCCTCGCCAGTTTAGTCCCTATTTCCTCCGCTTGGCCCTTTGCTAAGTGGGGGATGGATATCCTTGGCCCTTTTCCCCTCGCCACTGGACAGAGAAGGTTCTTGTTTGTCGCCATCGACTACTTCACCAAGTGGTGGAGGCTGAGGCCGTTGCCCAAATAACCGAAGCTCGGGCCAGGGACTTCATATGGAGATCCATTATTGTCGCTTTGGCCTTCCGCATACTATTATCACCGATAATGGCAAGCAGTTCGACAACCCAAAGTTCCGAGGTTTCTGCGAGGAGCATGGAATCTGCCACGCCTTACGTCGGTAGGGCATCCACAAGCCAATGGAAAAGCCGAAGTAACTAATCGGACCCTGCTTCAAGGGATTAAGGCTCGGCTTGCCAAAGCCCGAGGCAGATGGGCGAACGAGCTTCACCATGTCCTATGGGCCTACCGCACCACCCAGAGAATCCCCACCGGTGAGACCCCATTCGGATGGCCTTCGGCGCGGAAGCCGTCATCCCTATGGAGATAGGGCTTCCTTCTCCGTGAGTGGAGAGCTACTCGGAGGAGGCTAACGATGAGCAGCTCCGCACCAATCTCGACCTGGTGGAAGAAATCAGAGAGAAAGCTCGGATCAGGGTTGCTGCGTATCAGCAAAGAGTGGCTCGCTATCACGCCTCCCGAGTCAAAGAAAAATCCTTCTCACCCGGCGATCTCGTCCTCCGGAAAGCATCTGTCTCCAAACCACTAGAACAAGAAAAGTTGTCTCCAAATTGGGAAGGCCCCTATCAAGTGGCGGAAGTCATCGGACCTGGCACCTACAAGCTCCAGGATCTGAGCGGAAATCTATTCCTGGGCATGGAATTCGAACAATCTCTATATATCATCAGTAGGGTACGCTTTCTATAGGCTTGCCTCATTTACAGTATTGGCATCTTATTTCTATGATTCGTGACATGATCGCTGCAATCATTTCTCCGAAAAGTTATAATGAAAAACAGATGCTGCTTACTAATTCTCGGCACGATTGAACTATCTCTTTGAACAGGAAATCTCCGTACCTCGGCTGGCTGAGTCCTATTCAACAAAGACTCGGGAGCACTACCAGTACGCCCGGGGCCAAGCTAAATCTCCGTACCTCGGCAGGGCCGATCCTATTCAACAAAGACTCGGTATGGCCGAGCACTCCCAGTACAGCTGGGGGCCAAGTGATCTCCAAGCCTTTGGCCGGATTCGGGCAGCTTACAAGCCCCGACCATACCAAGTGATCTCCAAAACTTCATTCGGATTTGGGCAATCGGATTCGGGCAGCTTACAAGCCCCGGCCGGACCAAGTGATCTCCAAAACTCCATCCAGATTCGGGCAGCTTATAAACCCCGACCGGACCAAGTGATCTCAAAACTCCATCCGAATTCGGGCATCTTACAAGCCCCGACCAGACCAAGTGATCTCCAAAACTCCATCCAGATTCGGGCAGCTTACAAGCTCCGGCGGACCAAGTGATCTCCAAACTCCATCCGGATTCGGGTAGCTTACAAGCCCCGGTTGGACCAAGTGATTCAAAGCTCCATCCGGATTCGGGCAGCTTACAAGCCCGGCCAGACCAAGTGATCTCCAAAGCTCCATCCGATTCGAGTAGCTTTCAAGCCCCGGCCGGACCAAAGAGCGAAGAAAACTTCGATCGGATTCGGGCAGCTTACAATCCCCGGCCGGCACCGAAGAATAAAAGCCTTGGCCAAAGCCGAAGTGCATCTCCATTCCTTATTAAAAGCCTCGGCCAAAGCCGAAGTGCATTTCATTTTTAATAAAGCCTCGGCCAAAGCCGAAGTGCATCTCCATTCCTTATTAAAAGCCTTGGCCAAAGCCGAAGTGCATTTCCATTTCTGATTAAAAGCCTCGGCCAAAGCCGAAGAGCGTCACTTATCAAAAATCTCGGCCAAGGCCGAGTGATAAGAACAAACATTTGGATATAACAGTAAACACAAAAGTTGCAAAAATCATCTTTTTCATTCATCACAAAAGGGCAAAAAGAAAGAAAAAGATACATGAGCCCTCACTGGGGCTTATCATCTTTTCCGGGAGCCGCCGAGCCCTCCCCACGCTGAGCTGACTCGGCGATCTGTTGTCGGAGGGATGCTACTTCCCCCTCCAGTCGGCCGTTGGCACGATGAAGGAGCTCAACCTCCCTTGTAGAAATGGCCAGATATTGTTCGGCCGCTCTCTGAAGCTGCTCACGATCCGTGAACATTGATGCCAGGACCTCCCCATTAACAGTTACCATAATGGCTCATCTGGGACCCCCCACAGCCATTAGCGCCGCTGCTCGGCGCCATAGTTGATCGCTCCTCACCTCCAGACGCCATCTCAGAACCCAGGAATTCTTGGGAGATCGGCTGAAAAGATGACTAACAGAGGCATCCTTCTCATCTGTATTTAAACCGCTCCTGGTGAATATTTTGATCATTTGAGCCATTAATTTCTGCCCCTGGAAACTCGCCGTGCGTCGCCACCTCAGTGGCGCTCAGGGAAACGAAGATTCCGCCCCTCGTCGAAGAGGATTATTAATAACATTGAGGCGCTCAAGGAGCTCCCTTCTCGGGACTAGACTCCCTCCGATCTGCCAGACCTTTTCGAAGTAAATGATCTCGAAAGTCCGCCAGACCCCCTTTTTTTTATTGAATGTCCTCGAAAGTCTGCCAGACTCCCTCGAATTGGGTATCCTCGAAAAAACATAGAGAAGAGGAAAAAGTGCATCAGCGACCAACATTGAGCAACATAGCTCGCCCTCTCCGAGAGTGGCCGATTTACAGGCTTCAGGCGCCCCCTCCATCGCTCGGGTAGCCCCCATCCTCTTTGGTCGTTCGCACCTAAACCCACAGTTGCAGTAAGGACCAAGTAAACTGTCAAAAATCCTCGGCAATAACCGAGTGATATTCTGAAGTCTCGACAATGACCGAGCGATATTCCGAAGCCTCAGCTACAACCGAGTGATTATCTGAAACCTCGGCCAAGTCAAATGGCATACTCTTAAAAAGTTATCTGAAGCTCCGGTTTAGACGAGTAATCTCTCAAACTCTCTGACGCAACTAAGACGTCCTATGATACTTCGGCAGAAGTACGCAACCTCCTTCTACTCAACCGTAAAGACATAAGAGCTATCTCTTTCTGAAGAAATACCTGCTTCGTTCTACAAATGGATCATGCTTGCCGCATGAGTCCCTGGGACCGCCCAGGTCCACCTCTGACCCGAACAGGGACAAATGCTTTCCTCCACTGAGGACCGAACATTGGTCTTAGCAAAAAAAAAATAGCAAGAACGTTGCCGAGATATGCTATAACACAAAAAGCATGATATGGGAGTAGTAACTCTCAAGCACAATCACATCGAAAAAGAAGCATGTGCTAAAAGAAGAAAGAATAAAAGCTTCTTTATTTCTTCATCAATGAAAAGAGTTACAACCTCCAAAGAGGCATTACAAGTGCATCATGGCACAAAAAATAAAAACAAGTAAATAGCTCAACTGGACTGCTTCAGTCAGCTTCGGTTAATAATGATGTTTCGATACCTGACCCGAGTAGTCAGACGATCCAGTCAGCTCACGCTGAACCACTGGTTAGGGCCAGGCTGGCCTCCCATGGGTCCTTCGGATGAACCAAGAGATCCAAGAACAGAAGGAAGACCTGTGGATGTCAATGCTGGGAAGGCATTCCCTGGGTGGAATGTTGGGCTGCTGGACGCTGTCCGACCGTGAAAGACAGGGGACCAGCAAACCGACACTGCTCTCAACTCCCTCTTCACAGGCAAAAGATCCCCCAGCCGGACGAGCTAAGGGACCCAGCCCGAGGGAGAAGGAAAAGTCCGTCCTTACCTTGGGGATATGCATACTTTACATCTTCGATGGTCCCCATGGCAAGTGGCAAAGGACACACAGATAGCGCATATGTGCGCTCTCCATATGGTCTCTGCGGACCTCCATGCGCTCTCCATATGATCTCCGAAACTCCTCTCTTGAGGACGGGCTGCTCTTCAGTGGCTCCTTCATCACCCCAGCTATCTGGGGGAAGTCGACTTGCAAAAGGAGAACTCAGTCTCTCCACTCTCAACCTCAGATACATAAACATCATGAGAGCTTTCACAGGAGAACAAAGTCCTGAGAGATTGCCTAACACGACCCGTTCTCCCCAATTATAGGCAAATAAGCTCCCGAAATTTGAAACAGCATACCCGTTGTCACGTAGGAGGGTAGAGGAAAAGAATTATTTCCTGAAGCGCACCAAATGCGTTTCCCAAGCCATAACGAAAGGCAAGAGATCTCCCCCCGATCTCGAATCAAAAACCTTAAATGCATGAGATCGGCTGCAGGTCGTTGGGACACGGGCAGGCCTAAGAAATCCCCTCCGAAAAATGCCATCCAATGGCGATCGATTGCTTGTCACGTACACTAAAAGACCTGCGTTGGAAAAGACCAACAGAGTAAATGCCCCTGACAAAGGCGAAATACTCTCCAACAAAGCCACTTCGTATACCTCGGCTAAAAACATACCCATTTCTCCACTTCGGGCAAGCCGAACTATCTAACCTCGGCTCTAACCAGGATACCCCTGCGATTCTGACCATTTCCAATCGAGCTATCCAATACTTCGATAGGGAAAATTTCCTTACCCGCTTCGAGCGGGACTAGAACTATGTTCCTCGGCAGCACCATACCATTTTATGCCTCGACCGAGCATGCCCATTCTCTACTTCGGACAAATCGGGTAATCCTTATATCTCGGCCTTGACCAAAACGCTTATTCTAGCCTGAATTCAACCAACCTAAGAGCGCGAATGAGTTATAATTCATTCATAGTCGGAAGAAAGCTTAAGGTAAAAGATCAGCCAGAAAGACAAACAAATAGAGGTGAAAAAACTCGTTCATCTAAAATTTCGATCAGACTACAAATCTGAAAAGCAAAAAATACACAGGTAACACTCAAGGATCAGGGGCTGGATCAGTCCCAGCGGTATCCTCAGCAACATTCGGGGAAGCTTGGCTCGTTTTGCCCACTTCAAAAGTCGTCATTCCTTCGGCGACGAGCTTGGAGTATCCTTCAGGAGCCGCGACATCGCTAGAGCCCAAAATTGCGTCAAGATCGACGTTTGAGATATTTTTGTACTTGGCTTCTTCAGCCCCTGGGGTACAGGCCTCAAAGGGTTCAACATCCAAAAAGGAGAGGTCCAATTCTGGATGCTCCCAAGATATTCTGGTTCGGACCTCCTCCGTGCCAAGCTGAAAAGCCTCGGCATAAGTCGCATCTTGTTCGCCCCGAAGCATGGCGAGATGCCTTTCAGCCTCGACAACTTGGCTCCTGAATGAGGCGATTTGCTCCTCAGTCTCAGCGACCCACCCTTCAAGCTCCGAGCTCCTCCGATGACTCGACGCCAGTTCTCTTTGCAGGCTTTCTAATTGACCTTGGCCCTCAGCCTCGCCTTCTCCATCTGCAAACACAGGGTTAGCCGATGCAACAATGAGCCGATGGAAAGATTAAAAAGACGATATCGTACCTCCTCCTCCTGCTGAGCTAATCTCCTGGTTAATTCCTCGACCTCGCCGAAGGCTCTCAGCTTGTCGGCCTTAACCAGCTTGATCATGTCCTTGAGGTCGTTGATCTTCAACTGCCTGTTGTTGGCTTCTTCCTTGGACTGGGAGAGCTCGTCATCAAGCTTGGCCATTTTCTCCTGATGCCATCTGATCTTGTCATCCCTGGCAACAATGCAATGATTTAGCTGCCGGACCTTCTCCTTCGACTCGCCAAGCATTCTGTTCAGGCGATTCTTCTCGGCAGCTTCTCTCCCCAGCCTGTCTCAACTTTCTTCGAGCTGCTTCCTAGCAGTCTCCATTTCTTCGGCATATAACTCCAAGCATACTTCGTCATACCTCGCCTGAAGCCATGTAGCTCCTTAACTTTGAGCCTTAATCTGGATACGTCATCGAGGGCGGCCTGATGCAATCCCCTCGCCCTCGCCAAGTTCTTGTTGGCGGTGTCCAGGACTCACTCAAATTTGTCAGATGCCTCTGCTTGCAATCAGAGTTCGATACTGACTCTCTTGGCCTGGACGCTGGCCCCTGTCGCCAGGCTCAAACGCCAGCACAATGCCCTATTGATCAAAGCGCTCTGCGAAACAAAACCTAAATAAGAAAGCGCGATCAAGTTAACCAGAAAGCACCCACTACTCTGGAATAGCAACTGACCTGGGAGGTGTAAGACCTAGCTAGCTCCATGAGGGTAGAATTGTTGATCTCAGGGAGAAGATGAACATCCTTCGCCACATTCCGCATGCGGCGTCGATAAGGTCCATGTCCGCAAACTCATTCATCAAGGGACCCGTGCTCGGATACAATACCGACCTCATTAGAGTAGAGAACGCCTCCTCGATAGCCGGGTCCAAACTGCCAGGCTGCCCATCTGAGGGATCAGTCCGGGCAATCTCAGACGAGAAGCCTGCAATCTCCTGGCCTCCTTTAGCAAAAGTCTGGCCTGCGATTCCTTGGATATCTCGGCCAGCCCAGGCCTCAATGTTCCCGAGGCTTCAGTGGGAGAAGCTTCAGCTGGAAGGTCATCATCCTGTCCTCCTTCTTCACCCAGAGGTCCTTCTTCAATCACCGGCGCCTGCCCCTCCCCCGCGGGCTCCACCGAAGCTTCAACCTGTTCACCCGCTCCTCTAGCCTCCTCAGGAGGAAGCTCTCCAGTAGGAAACTCCTCCCGAGCTTTCGTTACCATTGGCCCAACGTCACCGCCCTCTAATCCCTCCGAGGGAGGCCCTTCAACGATAGGCTCACCCTGAACTTCCAGCGGAGCCTCATCCAGGCTATCCACTATCTCCACCACTAAAGGACAAGGGATCTCGGCCACCCTCTCTGGGTCCTCCTCCGCTCTCTGCTCCTCCGTTATGACTATTGCTCCCTCCTCCAACTGAGGGGACCCCTCTCTCACTGCCGGCTGCCCCACATCCTCTTTCTTTGATGGTAAAGAGCGCGGGCTGGCCCTGACTCGCCCAGCCTCCAGCGATTGCTCTCCAGAAAGACAAACCTTCTTCTCATGCTTACGCCTTTCTGCACTACCAGCCTCTCTCGGGCGCTTGCCCAACTCTTTCTTTATGCGGCCCTCCAGCACAGATCTCTTGGCTGCAAGCACAATAGGCGAACAATCAGACCGAGATATACTCGCTCGAATGAAATCAATAGAAGGGAGAAAGAAAAAGACTTATCTTGCACATCGACGGGGCTAAGTCCGGCGGCAAAAAGAGCCTCCTCCGATAGTAAGACATTGGCTGAGAACACTTGACTGTCAAGAAGGACCCCTAGGTCCTCCTTCTTCCATTCGGATAGGGCTGGATGCGCTTCCATATCCCTAACAGGGTTTCCCCATCCCCGCGGAAAGCCGGAACCTCCCTTCGGCGATAAAGAATCGAACCTTCCATTCCTTTATGGATGATGGTTTATCCATGATCGTCCTGAATGACTTCCGAGGTTCGATATAGGATCACTCCGAGCTCCTCTCGGACATCAGATGGTAATAAACACGGAACAAAGACAGAGTTGTTGTTACCTGAACCCGGTTACACATCGAGATAAACCCGATGATACTCCACCAGCTGTTAGGAGTTACCATTATTGGGCAGATGTTATAGAACCTCATTATCTCTTTCGCTAAGGGGTGAAGGGAAAATCGGAGGCCTGACTTCAGGCTATCTTCGTAAAGAAAGATCCTGCCCTCCAGCTCTTGCGAGACCCTACGCTCGGGCTCCGGCAGCCGTAAAATGATATACGAGGGAATGTCATACTTCTGGCTTATTCTCCCCAAATCCTCGGTAACAATCTATGAGACCAGGTCGCTAGGTCTCACCATGCTGTTGGTTGAAAGAAACACCGAGCGACGTTGCAAAGGAAGTAGGGGAACAAGGTTCTCCAAGAAGGAACGAAAGGGCGCTGCTAATGGGAATGAAGCTGTTTCGACTTTGCTTTTCCCCAAAGGAAACCGCCTCAAAGAGAAGATAAGGCGTCTTGATCGGAATGCCCAGAACCGCTGTTGTAGGCATCGTGAAAACCGGGATTTGCTATGTGGCACTTCCCCAACCATTGCCCCTAGGAAGCCACAAATCTGTCCTGTAAAGGCAATGCAGCCACACAGCATTAATTAGGGCATCATTACGCAGGCTGTCAAATCCAAATCCATTTAGATCGTGCCACCTGGAGTTATACTCCCTACGCCTGAACCTACACTTCGAATTAGGGAGTGGGAGGCATGTGTTAAGGGGTAAAATCGCCGTTGCATTAATAATCATGCAAAGGGTTAGGATCAACCCTGACTCCCACTTGCTGTGCAATACCCGCTAGAGATGAATCAGCCTCGGTGGATTGGGACGTCTTAGCCCCTCAACGAGCTAAGGATTCCCAAGGCGCGGATCACATCTCTCGGCCTCAGCCAAGCTATGACGTCTCTCTCGGCCTTAGCCGAGTTATAACATCTCTCTCGGCCTCCACCGAGCTATCCCCATCTCTCGACGTCCGCCGAGCTATCCCCATCTCTCTCGGCCTTAGCCGAACTATCCCTGTTTCTCGGCCTCAGCCGAACTATCCCTGTCTCTCGGCCTCGGCCGAGTTATAACATCTATCTCGGCCTCCGTCGAGCTATCCCCATCTCTCTCGGCCTCAGCCGAACTATCCCCATCTCTCGGCCTCAGCCGAGCTATCCATGTCTCTCGGCCTCGGCCGAGTTATAAACATCTCTCTCGATCTCCGCCAAGCTATCCCCATCTCTCTCGGCCTCAGCCGAGCTATCCCTATCTCTCGGCCTCAGCCGAGCTATCCCGGTCTCTCGGCCTCGGCCGAGCTATTCCCATCTCTCGGCCTCAGCCGAGTTGTTCCTATCTCTCAGCCTCAGCCGAGCCATTCCTATCCATTGTGCCTCGCCAGCCGAGCTATTCGTGCCCTGACCAGACCAGGGCACTCAAGCACCTCTGCGGAATCCAGCGCGGGAGAGTTTAAACAAAAATATACCCGAGAGTGGCCTAGAGCCCTGGAGCCTACACCGTCTCCGAATCTCAAGACATCAACTAGCTCTCCCAGCCGTTGATCCTCTAACTAACAAGATACGAATCTTACTGACCTCATAACAAACTGGATTCGAATCCTAATGGCTTTCAGACCTACGATCTCCCGACTTCTCAGGTATGCACACTTGATTACTGGCCCACTTTCCTTCCACCTCTGCTCATCCCTCTGCTTGGAGCTCTCGAAAGGCCACCCATGGAGAGACTCTTCAGCGAGAGCCTTCTTCGCACATTTGTTGATTGCCGATCCCCGCTGACTTGAGCGTCGGAGGGTCTTCCGCAGAGGCCACCCCCAACGCCTCTCGCATGAGAATTATTTTGCAAGTCCGTCCAGGAGGGAGCCCATCCTGAAGCCCGCCCGATCGTGTCCGAGTCGGAGGACAGATTTCAGCAGCAATAGAGTTTATCTAAGAGATAGCTGAGCGAATAATCAGCTTTTTTTTTTAATAACAGTTTTACCTTCAAGAGATAGCTACAGATATTCCTTCATTTTTTAGAAAATAAGTTCAGAAGATAATTATGAATTATTTTTTTTTTATTTTTTTTCAACTTATTCTTTGTAATTATAATTTTTTTAAAAATAAAAAATATTTTTAATTTTTTTTTTTTTTATTTCAAATACTACCTTGGCCTTTTCACATATTAAAACAAGTACCTCAGAATATCATTGTGACATTGTTCTTCGTTTATTGGCCCTCTTCAACCACCTTTGTCCTCAAAAGGGCAAAGGCTAAGGGGCTCGTTGGGCCAGCTGTTCTTTTAGTGCTGGCCAACTCGTGCATGCCGTACTAACTATTTTTATTTGGTCGTCAGTCTTCTCCCCGTGCGAATTTACAAAATCGTGGCTGGTCAAGGGTATTTTCGATTGACATGACTTGGGCCTCAATAAATAAGAAAACCTTGCAACGTCGCATTTGATAGCTTGCGTTGCCGCTGCTAGCATTAATTCTCTTTTAATGGTTAAGTAAGCATCTTGAGCTGGATTAAAAAATAAAAAACTAACAAAAATTAAGCTGCTGACGCAACAGCACTAATAAAAGCTGTGGACGATAGAAAAAAAATCTTACTGCATGGCTTTAGATACATTAAGCATGCATCAATCATGTAAATAATTCATCTGCATATGACATCTCTTATGCTCAAACCCAATAAACCTTATCGTATATTGCATGCATGAACGATCAATCCGTATGAATAATGCGCGTTTGCTATACCAAAAGATAATGCAATAAGCCTTTTTCATGAACGATAATTAAAATGAAGAACACCACCTGCCCAACTGGATCATCACTGAACCAACTTAGCCCAGACCGACAATGATGATGAAAAGTCTAAAAATCGAACAATCAATATGAAATGCGTCTATGAAGCATGCGCAAGGCCCATGGACTATAGCACATACGATAATATAGACATGCGATTATGCATATGTTCGGTGTACGCTGAAGACAGATGAATAAAGTCTTTCCCTCCTATATGAAATGTCCTCTTTGTGATGGACGGCCTATCAAATCCTACACTCAAATCAAAATCTTAACTCCTAACTAATTTTATTGCTTTACATTGCTTAATACGTCTTCTTTATTTTACTTTTGCTTGGGTTGGAGTTATAATATTTTAAACCCTTCTTATTATTTTTTTTTCAAGACATATTTAATTATTTCTTTATATTGACCCATCATGTTCAAAAAAAAAATTAGATGATCTTTTTTTTTTTCTTTTATGTATCTTTTTAATACAACATAGGGTCATCTCTAAGGTTTTATATTTTGTAAAGGAATTATAAGAAAGCTGATTAACTTTTTTGTTAATTAGCTTATATATCTTTTGCTTTACTTGAAAAAATCAAAAGAATAAATTGCATTCTCAAGTTAGCATTGGCTTGTTTAAATTGGGCATAATACTTAATAATCAAAAAAATTACTTAAATTAGCTTACATAAATTAGATTATATATATATATATATATATATATATATATATTATTTTCTTAAATATTTCTATACGATCATGACTTTCTTTTTATTAATATTTCAACTTTTTTTACCTGCTTTTTATTCTCGATATATTTAGAAAAAGATTAAAAAGACAATATTTATGAAAGATTTTATAATTAAAATAAAAATATCTTATTATAGTATAAACTATGTTTTATAAAAAGATTTAACATTTTATTTAATTAGTAAATAATAAGTAAAAATTTATTTTATTTATAAATAAAAATTACATATCAAAAGTATGATTAAAAATATTGTTTGATAAAAAGAAATTAAGCTTCACCATATAAAGATAGCATATAATAAGTAGTATATATATAAGTTTGATAATATAAAGTGTATTATGAGAAGATGAATAAATCATAGTAATTTATCTGAGAAAGTTATAATATAATTGATATCAAAGCCACTTTCTTATGTACAAAAGAATATGAGTAAATTATTTTTTTATTTAAGTATTATCTAAATAATGCTCAATTAAAAAATATAAATTCTCGAGCAACTTTGATTTTTTAAGAAAAAGCTTCATTCTTTTCTTAATTTATCATCAATTATTATTATTATTATTAAATAATTTATTTTTATTTTTTAATAATAAATATTTATATTAATATTCTTATTTTAACTCAATCTATAAATATTTATATTAATGCTCATTTTAACTCTATCTATTTTATATACTTCTAACATCCACGGTGTTGCAGTAGATTTTATGGCAGTCTTATATTTTTTTTTAATTTAAAAATAAAATAAAACTTCTCAAAGATCACACCCGTGAAAGCAGCGCAATTGATGAGGATGGAGAAAGACGGACTCTGAATGCAGGCCATGATCCAGTCAATAAACAGCTGGTGGATCCCAAACAACTGAAGAGAGTGACGCAAGAATTCCCAGTTAACTCTGTCATAAGCTCTCTCCATATCAAGCTTAATGGCCATAAGCCCCTGACTACCAGAAGTCCGACGCAGGTCATGCATGAACTCCTGCGCTAATAAAGCATTATCAGTGATACTGTGCCCTCTGAGGAAAGCCCCCTGCTCCGAAGATATAAGGCGAGGAATAACCCAACACAACCTCATAACCAGGAGACGAGCACAAACCTTATATAAGGTAGTGCATAAACTGATAGGCCGGAAGTGCTGAGGGCTGGAAGCGTCCGTCCTCTTAGGAACCAAGGTAATGAATGTACGATTCCATTCAGAGGGGATAGATTTACGATGAAAAACAAGCTTGATTGCCTGAGCTAAATCCTCTCCCAGAATATCCCAATACTGACGAAAGAAAAACGGAGGAAAGCCATCCGGCCCAGGGGCCTTATCAGCACCAAGATCCCATAAAGCCAGCCGAATATCCTCCGTAGTGACAGGCCGAGTCAGAGAGACGTTCTCAGCAATAGAGACAGTGTTGAGAGACAGAATAGGATGAACAGGGACTCCGGAACCAGGTTGCTCAGTCCACCTACTATGAAAGAAGTTAAAGAGCTGAGCACGAATCACATGATCATCCACCTGGAGCTGACCGTCCTCATCAGTTATATGCCTAATGTGGTTCCTCGCCTTGCGTTTCTGAGTGGCCTGATGGAAAAATCTTGTATTACAGTCCCCCTCCTGAATCCACTGGATACGGGACCGCTGGCGCCAAAAGGTCTCCTGCTGCAGAAGAGAGTGGTGGAGCACCAGACTCGATCGCAGGGACGAAAGGTCCTCACAAGAAGAGAACCCGCCAGGTCCTCTTCGCCTGAAGAGAAGAGATAGTAGACTCAACCAGCTCCACCTGTCTGTCAATATCCCCAACCTCCAATCTATGCTATCTAGAGAGGCGACGTCTAGCAAGGGCAAGCCTTCTGGAAAGCCGATAAATGGCATTACCTCTAACTGGTAACTGCCAGACCTGAGAGATGATGGAGCGAGCAGCAGGATATGAGGTCCAAAATTTCTCGAATCTGAACTGCCTATGCCGCTGAGAGGTGATATTGGTAGAGATAAAGAGAGGGCAGTGATCAGAGGCAATTCTAGATAAGTGAGTGACAGTAGCAGAGGGATAAAGCTGGAGCCAGCTAGAAGAGGCCAAGGCCCTGTCCAATCTTTCCCAGACTCTAGCTGATCCCTGCCGGTTGTTGCACAATGTAAACTGAGAGCCCTGATAACCCAAATCCAACAGACCAGCACAAAAAAAGTCCCTGAACTCAGACCGGCCCATAGAGCCATGGGAAGCCCGACCACCTTTCTTTTCTGCGGCACTCAAGATACAGTTGAAGTCTCCAGCAATAAGGGAGGGGAACCCCTGGTCAAGAAGATTCTGAGTCTCAGACCACAACACCCGACGCTCTCGGAGATCAGTACTGGCATAAACTCCGGACAGGAGCCAAGGGCTGGCACTTCCCTCAGAGATGACCAGCGCAACCTGCTGCCCACATCTGTGAAAAGCATCAACTCTGATATTATCATTCCTCCATAAAGCAACAATACCCCCCGAAAGACCAATGGACTCAACAGCATACGAAGTCCAAGCTCGAGCAATCTGTCTTCGAAAACGGGCCAGACTACACCCTTACCGATTCTTTATCTCGGGCTCTTCGTCAGGCTCAGCAGGACAATGCTCTACACCCTTACCGAGCTGGATCCCAAGGTCCCTCGATCTCTCATCTGCTTTTTGCTGACGATTGCATCTTCCTGGGCAGGGCTACTGTGGCCAATGCGACCATGTTTGCTTCTATTCTTCATGATTATTGTTTTGCCTCTGGTCAGAAAGTTAATAATGCTAAATCTGTTATTTGTTTTAGTCCGTGGGTGACCTCTTCTCGGAAGGATACTATCAAGCAGATCATGGGGATTTCTGTGCAGTCTGAGTGCCTCTCCTATCTGGGTATTCCTATTACTGGCAGAAGACCTAAGATCTCGGACTTTAGTAAGCTCGAGTCGAGGATTCGTGCTCGGCTGGAGGGGTGGCAGGTCACTGGGCTATCTATGATGGCGAGGATCACTCTTATTCGATCAGTGCTCACATCTCTTCCTCTCTATCTCTTATCTAATGCTGCTGTCCCTTTGACTTATCTGAGGAGGATTGAGCGTTATTTCAAGGATTTTCTGGAGTTCGTCCCAGGATGGTCATGGTGTTCATCTTTTAGCCTGGGATTGTGTCTGTCTGCCGCTTTCTGAGGGAGGCCTTGGGATCTAGTCATTGACTGCTCGGAGGGAGGCCTTGATTGCTAGGCATGCTACTCGTTTTTTGCTTGATCCGCACTGTATGTGGAGCTCCTTTATGCGTGGCAAGTATGGGGAGTGGACTCCTTCCACTAACCTGCAGTCTCTTCGGGGTCACTCTTTTTTCTGGAAAGAGGTTTGCTCTCATGCTCCGGACATCCTTCATAGTATCTCCTGGATTCTTGGCAATGGTGCTTCTGTGGACGTTGCTTATGATTCTTGGATCGCTGACCTTCCTTTGTCTCGATGGCCTACTTTCGTCAGCACTGATATTCCTCTTGATATGCGAGTTAGTGACCTCACGGTGCCGGATCATTCCTCATGGTCTACTCCTCTGTTATCCCGCTTCTTTGGCGAGGAGCTTATACGACGTATAGCTGCTATCCCTCTTTCTCCTGGGCACTCCCCGACATCAGGGTTTGGAGGCGGTCCGGTATTCCGAGTGCTCCCATCAGGGACATCATCAAGATTTACCGAGCTTCATCCCGACCGCTAACAGACATGACTTGGATTTGGCATCTTCCCATTCATCCCAGGGTTCGTCTTTTTCTATGGAAGATTGCTCGGAATTGTCTCCCTACTTGCTCGGTTCTTTCTAGACGTGGCATGGGTATTCAGCCTACATGTCCGATATGCGGTATTGAGGAGGAGGCGGTGGATCACGCCATCTTCACTTGTCTTAGAGCTCACCACATTTGGGAGATCGCTAGTGTCAAGCCTTGGGCTGTCGCCTCTTCTTCTCTTTCATTATCTTTCTTGGACTTGATCAGGAAGGATGTTAGGAAAGGGTGCAGTAAGCAGGGCGCGACGAGGGCCTACATTGCTTATCAGATTTGGTTATCTCGGAACCGGATTGTCTTCACTCAGGAGCCTTCTCCGTCTTTTAGGGTTGTTCGGACTGCTGTGTCCCTATCTACTGAGTATACATCCCATCGTCTTGGTTGTGATTTTGATAGCCCTGGCCTCTGGGATTCCCATGCTGCCCCGGCAGCGCACCGAAGAACGGTCTTTATTTCTTCGGAACCCCTCCCTCCAGGGTTTATCAAAATCAATTTTGATGGGAGTGTCCGAGGCAGATCTGCCGGATCGGGTTATGTCATTCGGGATCCTGTCGGTACTATGATTGCTGCTGGGGGATTTGGACATCTCGATTCGTCAGTGCCGCTTGCAGAGCTTTATGCTGCATGGGCTGGAGTCTCCTTTGCTATACGCAGTCTCCATGCCCGTCGTCTTATTCTTGAGGGTGATGCTCTCACGGTGATTCGATGGCTTCGCCAGGATCATTGTGCGCAGTCGCCCACCAACCCTTTGATATCTGATATTCGCTCTCTCCTTCAGGGGGTTCACAGTATACAGATTAGCCATATCTTCAGGGAAGCTAACTCAGCGGCTGACTGGATTGCCGCTAGAGTTGCTGATCATTCTGGATTCTGGTGCTGGAAGCCCGATGATGATGTCATCCTGGTCTGAACTTAATATTGTATTATGATAGTGTGGGTCTGAGTCACCCTAGAGTGGTGTGATTCCCGTTTGTACCAAAAAAAAAAAAAAAAAAAAAAAAAAAAAAAAGCAGCGCAATCAAGCAGATATACGATGGAAGAGTATATAAACCGTAGGATCTTGATCATACGGCGACGGTGGACTCTCTGCTTTGGCAATCGTGAACCTAAACGCGGCTAACGATGACTACGGTGTTACTCGAAACGAAACTCTGTCGCTTCGCTCTCGCCTTCGAATCGATCTCTGTTCAACGTCTCACGTCTTCTACCGATTGTTCGTCGCGTGCTCCTCTCTAGCCCCGCCTTCCCCTACCCCCGTCTCCGCCGCCATAATGCTGGACCTCCGCCACCCGCCGACCGCTCCGCGCAGCCCGATTCCGCCACGGTAGCCTCTCCGGTAGCCGGGAATCCTCTCACCCGCCGCTTGGCACCGCCGGGAATCTCGCCGCTGCGGATTCGGCGGAGCGGCGTGGTTGGGAGATTCTAGGATTTGGCTTCCCCGTCTCGATCGCGCCCCCAAAGGCAGCGCCGGTCAGGGTTCTTGGGCGCGTCACCATGGCTCCGGGCCGAAGAAAGGGCGCCAATCGGTCCAAGGCGAAAGCCCAGTTGCAGCTTGGGGATCTCGTCCTTGCCAAGGTTAAGGGATTCCCCGCTTGGCCTGCGAAGGTACGCCTGCTGTTTCGTCTCCTTCAATGATTTTTATTAAAAAATGGGATTTAGATTAAAATTTTGCTCCTGTTTTGATTTTCTGCTTCTTTTTTCTGGGTTTGATTATGTGTTGGAGGTCTCGAAATCGTTTAAAATTTTTGTTGTTTTGATTTTTTTTTTTTTTTTTTTTTTTATTTGAGTTGACAAAGGCCCGTTCGATTTGTTACATGCACTTGGAATATGAGGATTATGGGTGCCATCTCTTAATAGCTTTTCTTTTAAACGTTGCACTATTTTTTTTACACTTTTCTTGCTATATCCTTCAGATAAGCAGGCCCGAAGATTGGGACCGTCTGCCTGATCCTAAGAAGTACTTTGTTCAATTCTTTGGGACTTCTGAAATGTGAGTGGGATGGTTCATGCCCTTCTTTCTTTGATTTTTTTTTTTAAATATTGTATATATGCTAGTGAAAATTTATGCGCAAATGCACATAGGGGCCTATCTAAATGGAAAGAAAGTAATTTGTTATGTGCTCTCTTAACTTTTACCCTTGCTATCTTGTTGAGTTAATGCAACTAAAGTATAGTTAGAGATATAAGTATTGTACTTGTGGTGAAACAAGGCCAATTTATTATCCTTTCAATAGAAGGAAGCTAGCAAAAATTTCCCTTAGTTAATGCAATGCAATCCAATGCTTGAGTTAGTAGTTGGAAGTTCAGATCATGTTGCATATTAGAGATATTGTAAAATGAGTTTTAATGCATATTTAATCTGAAAAAATAATGCATGATTGTACTAGATTGAAAAATAGAGAAAATGCTGTTTAAATTAAGAAATATGGAATTGTGAAAGAAGCAAAAATAAATGGAAGAAAAACAAGTAGAGAGATGAGTTTCATCTAAACAATATATTTTTTTCATTATAATTATCTATCAGATTTCTGAATAGCGTTAAAGTGAGTCAGGAAGGCCTTGACCGAAATGGATCCAACTAATAGAAGCCAAAACCTATTGGTTGATATGAAGTCCTAATTAAGACTTGTAACCAAATGTCAGTCTTCTGTTATTATTTTTATTTGGCACAAAGACTAAGACTTATATAATCAAATTACACAAATGGTACTTGGACAAATGGCACAGGAGTCAAGTGTCTAGGTGTCCACAATAATCCAACAGGGGAATCTTTTAAAAAATGGACATAGGGACATGCCTTTATTTTAAATATGTTTGTGTAAATATGTAACAATGTACACATATGATGAAGAATGAGCTAGGTTTATTTTCCTTAAGTTCATAAAATTAAATAAGAATGGTTGCTAATTTTATGTTAGAGTCAAAATGCTACCATACGGAAATGCTAAATGTAGACACATAAGGATAATGACATCATAATTTAATGGTGTCATAAATTGCCATAGGTGTTTGACACATCAAAAACCCAAATTTTGAGTGTCCATGTAGCAATGTTCCGTGCTGATTTTATACAGGACATTTGATTAGATGTGGAGCTTTGGCCACTGTCAACTATCTATTTACCTTTCTGTTAAGTTAATTAACATTAATTGAAGAAAAAAGACCAAAACCTAATGGAAAGAAAATTTAATCCCAATTATCTCAACGATTTAATGGGGTCATAACCATCTATTAGTGCTACTTTTAAAATATTGCAAGCTATGCATTTGATGATATTACAAATATGTATTAGAACCATCATCTTCAATTAGTTAAGCATTGGCCATAACAAACAATCGCATAGATCATAATTATGATGACATGTTAGCCAATTTGAAATATTCATTATTTTGATATTGATCACTGTCATTCATTACATCTGTCTTTTGACTTAATCACGTGTATCTATGGGTTCTAGACATGTGAAATGCTAGAGAAAGACTCATAGAAATCCCTATAGTTGCATAGTTACCAATCTTATTATGATGTTGAGCTCTCCAGGTATCTTTGAAAATCATATTTCATCTATCTGACCATAGCGTAGATGTTTTAGAAACCTATGTTGACTCTATAATAATCCTGGAATGGTGAATAAGTTGATTGGTCTCCCAACTAGATGTTCTAACACATTAAGCAGAGCTGGATGTGAGATTTTGAACCTTTTTATATGGCTTTAATGAAAGTCAAATATTACATATAATGTTATCTTTTTTCTTTGTGTTGACATGGAAAAACTACATGAACTTGTCTAGAACTCCTTATTTCTGCAACTCATGGCCAATTATTCTTCCTTTCTCTTCTTTAAGCCTAGCATACTTAGGCCTAAGATCTTGAGACATTATAAGCTGACTTGGGGTTGTATTTCTCCTACAAGATTGTGACATTGGAAATCATACATCTTGAACATTTGGAGATACTTGGAGATATCATTTATGAAACAAAAGTAATTCAAGCAAATATATGTCAGCAAGCCATATAAGAATTAAAGAATTGTCAAACAAACCTTTAAGGTACATATTAACTCTAAAACAGTGATCATTAGTTGTGATCTTTGTTAAAAACAAAATCATGATGGAATCTTTTAGGGGTGGCAATTAAGTTGGTCGGTTTGAGTTGGAGGTCAGCATAGGCCCAACCCAAGTCCTTGAGATCTCTGCCCAAAGCCCCACCCAACTCAACCTTTAACTCGAGGTTCTCAGCTCAAATCTAGCTTGACCTTAATTCTTCGAGATTTGGGTTCAAAGCTGACTTGGTTGAGGTTGGGTTAGGCTAGGTTGAGTTGTGTTGGGTTTGTTGAATTAGTTTAGCTGTTGGATTAGTTTAGCCAAATCACCACCTATAATGCTCCCATGCAATGTGAATAATATCTAAAGAAAAAACAAATTGAACTCGAGATGGAAACATGCATATAATGTGGATCCTAATGTCAGATAGTTAAATGAACATTAGTGAAATCTTGGAAAATGGAGCCTCATTTAATTTATAAATATGGTATATTGATGTAGGTTCAGGTTTGGGTTGGATTAAGTTGCCGATTTCTCAGCCCAAACTCAATCTAAATTTGAGTTGGGATAGAATTTTCAACCAAAACCTAACCAGAACCATGCCTAGAGCTGCCCAAGCCCAGCCTAATTTCTGATTAGGCTCGGTTGACCCATGCAATTTCCACCTCTACAATCTATTGAAAATAATGACAAGGTAGAAAGGGGCAATGCAATCTTGATTGATAAAAGTTGGGATATTTGGATGTATCAATTGACATAATATGATAATATGGAATGAGATATGTTGATATGCTATATTGCTGTCCTAGAGGTAGAGCAATAGGGGCTTAGGTGACTAACAACCAAAGGAACAACTTGACCCAGTCAGAGTCAGAGTGGGGGATGCAAATCGTTGGGTGAGACAAAGGCATGGTGGGGAGAAAAATGAGTGGTGGACCAACATTAAATAATAGATTGCAAGTAAAGGTCTGGGATCAGTACAACAAAAGAGAGGTTGTGGCGGGTTAGGACCTGGGCTTGCAGCAAGGAATGGTCCTATCCATCTAGGATGGGAGACTTGTGGTGCAGATTGGGGAGGGGAAAATTGAAGGGAGGGCTACATTAGATTTAGCTTAGTCTTTTAAATTTTAAGGGACCTACCTATTAACACTCTTTCAACCGGCTTAGCTTAGTTTGGATGGTATGTATATTTTATGTTAAATTTGATAGATATATATATTTTTGGATAGAAACTTATCAATTCTTACATACATGATTTCAAATCTTGGCGGAACATCTCGCAGGATGTTGTGATGGGTTGCCATCCCAAGTGTTGGGATAGGACCGTTTCACCATTATCTAGCTATCCCACTCTATGTATCTTAAGACTATGTCTTATTCCATGAAAAGACTAGGATGGTCCCATCCCATGAGATTTAAACCTTTGCTTATATCTACACATATATATGCACATACATATACATATCTTTGTAAACGTGTACACACACACACTTTTATTGATACTTATATATTATTTTAGGTTAGCTTTTGTTGTTTATTTATTGTATTTATAGTTTCTATGACTGGATAATTTTTTATTTTTCATTCTTCAATATCCACTAAATGAATTCAGTTATGGCTATGCAAAAATTGAGATTGTAATACGACAAAACAACAATGAAATAATAATATTGTTAGCCTCTTTGTGTATATAATGTTTGTTATGATCAAACTACAAAAGGGACTTGCTATAAGGAGGGTTATATTAAACAATTAGAAGCAAGAATCATTAAAATATGGTGTCAAACCCTTTATTGGATGGCATCTTGCTCTGTTTCCTACTTTGTTTCTTGTGGCACTTTGAACAATATAAAATAAATCATTACTTCTTTCCTATCTTCTCTTTGCACTCTCTTGCAAGTTTCAAGTTGATGAGTCTCAGACTTATCCTTCACTTTGTTCATTAATGGGCTTTAATTTCTAATTGCTGTGTTGCATTTGCTTCTAACATTCCATGGACTCACTGTACAAAATTATAGATGGACAGAAATGTGTTTCCTATGTTATTAGGCTAAGAAGCTTATATGTTATGGTTTACCAGAATTTCTAGTTATTGTTTGATGTATGCCAAGATTCTGGAGTCTCATAACTAGAAACCAAGGTTTGAAATACCAACGAGTGATTCTATATTGACCAGGGTAAGCATGGCATGTGCCATGTTGAGGATCATATCGACAAAGAGTATTAATGGGTATGCTTAGATGCACCCTAGTTACAATTGGAATGACCCTTTTTGGCCCCCTGGTTTGGGGTCTTCTTTTCATGTTTTCTTGTCCATGAGACTACCGAGATAATACAGCCGGTGAAGGTTTTCTACGCGCTGAAGTCATCAGCATGCATAAATATCATATAAGTTCATATAATTTGCAATCTAGAGTACATCAGAAGGACATATGATTGGGCGTGGGCATGCTTGTTTTGCTACTTTTTGGTCCACATTGTGTGTATTAAATTACTTCTCACTGATATTTTTGATATTGCATGATGTTAGTTTGCATGGATGGTGAAGAGGTTTATGCCCTTAACCTATGGGTGAGTCTCAATTTCGCTATTCTTTGATTTGTAACTATACAATTTCTTGAATAACGTTAAATCCAAATTGGCTAGCAATTTGGTTGTCGTATTTCTTTTTAGCATAAGACATCCTTGCTTTGGCAAGTCATGGTCAATCTTTCTTGTAAATCAAAGGCCTTTTTGTCTAATTTCTAGTCCACACAGGCTAACTTCCTAGGGCATCTAACTCTCAAGCCTAAGGTTAACCATGCTTAAATTGTTTAAACAATAATAACAACAATAAACCCTTAATTCCAAGCCAGTGGGGGTCCACTACATAAATTCTTTGCCTCAACTCCACTCGATTTAGGATCATACTTTCTATAATTTAGGATCACACTTTCTATATTTAAGATCCTTACTACTTCCTCCTATATGATTTTTGATTTGCTGCTGCTCCTCTTCCCTTAGACATGTATTAGATCATTCTTTTGTATTGGGACAACTCTCAGCCATATTGTCCATGTCCAAATTAATCTGTCTCAATTTGCTCTCAAATAATGCTAACTTCATGTATAAATGACTTCATTTTTTATTATATCTTTTCTTGTATTATCATACATCCATCTTAATATTTTTATTTTATCCATACTCATCTTATATACATATTGTTTTCTAATTATCTAATATTTTGTATTATAAAGCATAGCTAGTCTTATGGTTATCTTATAATTTTTCTCACCTTGATAGGTGTAATATAATCATTTAATATCTCAGTTGCACTTTTTCATTTTATCCAACCTATTTTAATTCAATGGATGACATCCTTTTCAATCATCTCTTATGAATAATTAATTTAGATTATCAAAAATAATCACTTTTAAGAGCTTTATAATTTTTAATCTTCACTTTACTTTTTTTATATTTCTAATTTTATTAAAGTTTCATTCTATTGATCCTGCTTAATCTGAACTTAGTATCTAATATACTTCTCTATATTCTAAATTGCAATTAATTTTGGCTTTTGTTTCATCCATTGAGATTATATCGCCCACAAATAGCATGCAATAGGGTATATCATTTTGAATATACCTAATAAATTCACCCATAAGGAAACTCACTTGTAGGTTTTTGATGTAATCTTATTGTGATTGTAAACTCACTTATAATACTGCTAGTAGTTCTTATACCAGTTATGGTGTCATCGACAATATTCTTATTTATATTAATATATCCAATGAAAACATCCTTTTTCCCTAACACCCATAGTAAGACTTTATAGAAACTCTATTATATGCTTTCTTTAAATTAGTCAAAACTATAAGATTTTGTTTTGTTTTGTTTGTTTTTTTACTACTTTATTAGCTTCTCGAGAAAAAGAGAAGCTTTTATAGTCGATCTTTCTAGTATAAAATTACTTTGGTCTCTGATGTTTTTTTGTCTTATGTCATCCTATGCTTAATTATTCTCTTCCAAAGTTTATAGCATGGCTTGTACTACGATTGTTAGAATAATTTTAAATATTATTTTACTTATGATTTGTACTATTGTGTTCTTCTATACATCAAACATCTTGTTGGGTTGTAAGATCTTATTAAATAATTACTCAACCAAGTTACTTCTACATCACCAAAACACTTTTAGATCTCAATAGGAGTTCCATCAAGTTCAACAAATTTTCTTGTTTTCATCTTTTCATCTTTTACATCAAGTTCAACAAATTCTTGGGTTCTCAAGCAGGGCTATAGAACCCTTTTGGATAACCTTCTGCCTAGCCTTTTTGAGTGAGTTTTTGGGTCAACAAAGGAGGGGCTCAATAGCTAAATGGCTTGGAAATATTTGAAGTTTATGAAATTATAATTTTCTATTTTCAATACAATAAAATTGGCCACTAATTTTCTGAGTCACTTTAATTTGAAGTTGATTTATTTGTGGATATGTCTACTCATTTTAGTCTACAAAAGTTAGATTTATGTTAATTTTTATGAGTTTCTTATCATGGATTTAAGTGCAAATGGGTATGGCAAAACACAGACATGACAATGCATGTATTGTCCCAATGTTTTGCTGGCATTTGGCATTAGCATGATATCGGCTGTATGCTAATATGCATGCTACTGTACTTGCATGTGTCAAGCACTAGACTGGCTTGGCTTGAGACAGAAAATGTTGTACTGCTTCTAGGCTGTCACTCTGCTTCCACGATGCATCAGTCCTTGGTTCTTATAAGCGTGCATGCCCAGGCACATGCGGGTGCATGTGCGCTCCAATTATGAAGTCTTGTTTGTTTTACAGTCTGAATCGGTGTTGGCTTAGGATGGTTAAATGTCCCCAAGTTTGCATATTAGTGCTGCTGAAATTATGTCCTGTTGTTTCTAGATGAAGTTTGTGAGCCATGGTGTCTGGCTATTGTATCTTTCACTTGCATTTTTAATGATTTTTTGGTTCAATTATATACTTTCTGAAGAAAGGTCTCGTACACTTGACTCAAATGGCATTACCTTTCTTGGTTTGCATGGTGTCCCATGTCTGTTTCTATAATATTTATTAGATTTGTTGATGAACATAAATTTTGGAGTCAGCAGCAAGCTTCGTGGATATCACCTTTATTTATTTTTAAATCATCTGATGGCATCATTTATCTTTTTTCCTTTTTTTTTTCTTTAACTAGAAACTATGTGAGTTATCCTTAGAATATGTCACTTATTGAGTGTGATGTGAGACCCAGAAATAAGATAGTTCAAAGCTGTAAAACTGAAGGCAATATGTAAGAATAGATTATGATACTGTACTACCTCAGGCATCTTGTTCTTTTGGGTTCCCTTTCTTTTCTTTTGTTGCCACCATTTTAATAACATAATATTTGGTCTCATGGGTGCACTGATAAAATTTGAAGTATGCTCTATTTGCTCTCTGTCTTTTAATCTATGCTCTATTTGCTCTCTGTCTTTTAATCTCCTCTCTTTGATTTCTGTCTTTCAGTGCCTATGTTGCACCTGCTGATGTTCAATTATTTACAAATGAATCAAAGAGTAAGTTGTCAGCTCGCTGTCGGAGTAAAAGTGTCAAATATTTTGCTCATGCTGTGGAGGAGATTTGTGAGGCTTTTGAAGAGCTGCATGAAAAAAAGAAAGGTGAACCTGGAGAGGACACTGGTGAAACTGCGGCTAGCATCTCTTCCTCAACTGATGGCCTTAAGGATAGCAAACATCTGGAGCACCATGCAGTAGCGCAACTCAATGGCCCAGATGAGATTACTGAACAGCAGGAAAGTGATAAGAATGTTTGCTCTATAGTTGAATTGCATGGTTTGGAGTGCTCCTTGCAAAACCGGGAGGGAATTATTGTGAATGATGTGAAGGCCAGTATGGAATCTCCAGTTACATCTGCTAGGAGGAAAAAGGCATTAAGTTCTGAGGCGCTAAAGGATGCAAAAGTTCTAGCTGCCAAGTCAACTCCCAATCATTTCTCTGTGAAGCAAGAATATTTTATAACCCCTCCAGATGTTAGTTGTTCAGAAATTAAGATGGAAGAGACTTCTCCAAAAGGTTCTGCTGGTCGAAATCAGCAACTGTGTCTTTCTGGAGACTATGATTATGAGTGCTCTCCACTTTTCAATAAGTCTTTAATTTCAAAAAAAGGTGGTGCGGAGAAAGTTGTAGAGAATGGGCATGAGGCAAAAATGAACTCTGAACTTAGAAGGAAAGTGGAAAATTCTTTGCTAGTGAAAAAAGGTCGGGCATCACTAGTACTAGGGGATGTTTCTACTGAAGATAATATTGAACTTCCTGAGCATAAAGAAGGGTTTGGACAGGATGACAATAACATATCTCCTTGTGATAGTGCCAGAGAATCATCTGAAAGTACTTCACAACTAGTAATAGATGGACACAATGAAAAATTATCGAAGAGCTTGAAGAATTCTAGGGAACAGTCATCCAGGAAAATGCTGTTGCATGAGGATTCTAGCAAGATGGAACAAACTATTCTCCTTGGCAACGTTGTTGAAGGACCATGTGGAGTATTTGAAGGGGAGAAATCCCAATTCGGAAAGAAAAACATAAGATGGCTGGAACTGAAAAATCAAGCCCAACTAAAAGAGCAAAAAGCATTGAGGTGGGTGGTGATATATCCAAGGTCTCAAGAGTGAATGGTTTGTCACGTTGTGTTCCAGAAAATAAAGATGTTAAAATAATAAGAAGTGGTAAATCAACATGTGTAGAATCTGTTGACCATTTGGCATCTAGAACTGAAAACCATGAGGATAAGAGCCAGTTGCCCAGTGATATTGTTGTGCTACCACCAAAAAAACAATGTCATCAAAGACCCAAGGCATTGCCATGTTCTGCCCCAAAAAATGCTGCAGGTATGACTAAGAAGATTAGCTTGGACAAAGATGAAATGCAGATCTCTGATCAGGATACATCCCTTGTTACCCATTATCGCCCCAGGCGGAGATTACTTCAATATGATGATGATGTTGACGATGACGATAAGGAAGAACACACTTCTCCAGTTCAAAGAGAACCTCCTAACAATTTAATGTCAGCACAGTCCAACATAGCTGATTCTGCAAGGAAATCTTATTCCCAATCAGAATGTCACAGAGCTTCTTCCTCAAACCTTAATACCGTCATGATTGAAAAATTGTGTTCTGAATGCAAGGAGAGGACATCTGATGTTAAGATAAGGCCTGATGAATTTGAGGGTGGTTCTTGCTCTCCCAGTCCTAGGAAGGAGGATAGAAGTGATGCTTTGGAGTTGCTAACTCATAGCACTGGGAGGTCAGAATATAAGAAGTCCTCTTATGGAGAGGGTAAGTCGGTCATTGTTTCACCCAAAACCTCAGTTGGTCCAAGCCCTGCAGCTAGGGCAACAGATCATAAAAGCATCAATCCCCAATCAAAACTGTTGGTCTTGAAAGCAAAGAAAGCCCAAGCTAGTACCTCCAAACTCTCAAGCAAGGCTTTGGAGAGGTCAAACCATTCTCAAAAGCAATTGGTTAATCAAAAGAACAAGTCATCTTCTTCAGAGAAACTGAAGGTTACTCCTAAATCCAAGGCAAAGACACCTTTGATTGCCGAGAATAGGTCTGCTGTGAATTTTCAGCTGAATGCAATATAGAGAACATTATTCCAGTAGAAGGGTACAGAAACTTATGCTTGTTCTCTTTTATATGCAGTATGCTTATTTATATGACATTAGTTTCTTGAGTTATGATAAATAGATGATAGTTTATTTGTTCACTTGCAGATTAGATGTTGCTAAAGAGCATGAAGCAGCTAGTAATGCTTGCTCACTAATTGATAATAAGCTTACAGATTCTTCCACATCTATGAAACGTCTTATTGCTGCTGCTCAGGCAAAGAGGAGGCAAGCACGTTCCCAATGTCTAATCAGTGACGCTATCATTCCTTTTTCTGTTTCCACACCACCTATGATTCATGGTCAGAGCCCAAGCCCGATTTCTGCTGTCCATAACTTTTCATCAGGAAATTCTGTTCCAAAAGTCACAAATGGTCCCAGTTTGCAGTATCATCTGGTTCTCCATCTTCTCTTTCTCAAGAGCCTTTATCTGAAAATCAGGCAGAGCCTAAAGATTTTGAACATAGGGTCACTCCTGGATATCGGCCAGCTGAGGATTCTTTAAATGGTGGCACTGAAGCTGTTGTTGCTCGAGATGCTTTGGAAGGGATGCTAGAGACATTATCAAGGACCAGAGACAGCATTGGGCGTGCAACTCGTCTTGCCATTGATTGTGCCAAATATGGCATTGCCAGTGAGGTGGGAAGGCTTTTCTAAGTATGTAATTACTCTAGTGGTTGTTCTCTCTCTCACCATCTATTTTTCTTTTACCATCTAAGGTGCACTAATCCTTTTACCTTCCATAGTCTAATGTTTACTCTCTTTTCTTGGTTCTCGTAAGTTGGCATCTTCCATCTTTTTCAGCTCTCTTAAACTTCATATGAGCTATAATATGAATTTTGTTCGAGTCCTGATTTTATATTACCCCATTAAGCTTTCTTAGTTATGAATAATTCTCTTTTATTGTTATTTGCCTTGTTTGGATAAGTTTTCTTGTGCACATGGCCAGTATCTTGCAATCTGAAGAATGATGTGCCAATAGATCATTATGAGCTTGGACTTTGTTGTAAAATCTTGGCTTTTCTGTCTTGCTTACATATTATTACTCTTTGAAGCTTCTTTTTTATTAATACACTAGAAGGTTGATGGATGCATATATCTTTACTGTATCTTGGGTTCTATTTACGATCATGATGTCATCTGCTATTCTAGTTCATGCTTTCCACTTTGGGATGTTGATTGTTCATCATTCTCTACAGGTTGTAGACTTAATAATTCAGAAATTGGAGAGTGAACCTAACCATTGCCGTAGGGTTGACTTCTTCTTTCTTGTAGACTCTATCACTCAGTGCTCGCACAGTCACAAAGGTGGGTACACCTCAAAATCTTGCAAGTTATGTGAAATTGAGTCTGAGAAGTTTTTTGATTCAATAAGATAATATGGAGAAATAGGGATGAACCTAATACGTATTTAATATTTATATGAAGAAATCTACTTACATGTACTAAAATTTGTTCAAGAAAATTTTCTGTGAAAGTTGATATAGATGCTTTTTTTTCTTTCTGTTATGATTAAGATTCACTATACTGAGAACCAATATTGTTTTGGTATCGGATTGATATGGTTCGGTATGGGGCATACAGTCTGACGGTGTACCCATCATTCTATACCAAACCAACAATGTGGATAGGTGAAATGAAAGGTTCCAACCCATGAACTGCCCCATACTGAGCCAAATTAGGTGGTTTGGTGTGGTATAGGGTGGTTCAGTATGATGTGAGGTTAGTGTGAGGTTGATACAAGGCAGTTCTAGGTTGCATAGGATGATTCGGGGCGATACTAGCCCTATACCATTTTGAAATGGTGAATAGTACTAGTTCTGCACCTATATGGTTCGGTATGTCTTATACCAGATTTGGTACGGTTCAGTGTACCTTGATTGTGACTCATCAGATATAAATTGGCTGATTCTTTATAACATTTCGATGTTCTTCACATTGTGGAAAAATTGTGTAGGCATTGCAGAATCTTCATATATTCCTACTGTGCAAGCTGCACTACCTCGTCTTTTAGCTGCTGTTGCACCATCTGGAGCTTGTTATCATGAGAATCGGCGTCAATGTCTCAAGGTAATTGCCTGTGATGATCTAGAATAACAGGTCTTGCAATAAAAAAAGAAATGGAAAACTATTTTATGAACTTGATTCCCAGGTTCTGCGGTTATGGCTTGAGAGAAAAATTTTGCCTGAATCAATTATTCGTCGCTATATGGATGAAGTTGAGATTCCAAATGATGAAATGGGCAGTGGTTCTCTTCTGAGACGCCCATCTCGGGCTGAGCGTTCTATAGATGATCCACTTAGAAATATGGAAGACATGCTTGTGGATGAGTATGGAAGGTAATATGCTACATGCTCGTCTCATTTGTTTTACATTCTGTCTAAATTGTTGTTCATTTTGCTTGGGTTGTGGACAAATTATTTCATCTGATGTCTCTGGGCCACTGTGAAGACATGTACTGTTTTCCTAGGAAAATTATAAGTTCATGTATGACATTGTTGTTTGTGAAATTTTTATTTATCTACGTATTCGCTCCAATTTAACTACTCAAATAAATATGATATCTGAAAAATGAAGAAAAATATTAAGAATGCTGAGAAAAGCTGAAGCATAGAATTGTTAAAACGCTAATTATATGCTCAATTAAACACAATAAGTCAACTGTACTGACTAGAGAATGTCCAAATAAATTCAGGAGAGCAAAAGAGAGTCAATTGTTGCACTAGTGTAGTTAGTAGCTATAATTTCTTTTCCAGTATATTTGAAAATATATGTTACAATAAGTTCTGCATAACCTTTGTCAAGAATTGGGCCATTATTTTACATGTTTGGACCACATAGTTGGTTGTTAAAATATTTTCGTTGCTGTTGATGTATGATGATTTAAGAACGTGGAGCTGAAACAACTTTTCAAATAATAGTTACAAGGCTGACATGCAAAGGGGGTGTTTAGAAGTGTGGGATAATGTATTTTCTTGATTAGAGATGTGAGATAATGTATTTCTTTGATTAATTGCAACATATGAAGTAGATCTGCAAATTTATTCCAACATCTATTATTATTGAAAACCTAGTTTTATTTGTAAGTTTGGTTGAATGCTGAGTCATAATCTATGGTGTCCAGCCTTTTTATTTTTTCACTATCACTTTCATTGCTCGAGTTGAAGCTGTTACTTCATGTTCATGGCTGGCTGGCTGATTGTTGCCTAGTTGAGAGGATGTTTCAGACTTTTAGTTGGGGTGTATGTGGTAATGTTGGTTTTGTTGGTGCCTAGTAATAGACCAGATGCTGGGATATTATGCAGCTAAGGGTTGGTAAGGTGGGTACATGAAGTGGTTTGGTGATGAGCATAAAGGAATCAAGATTCATGTTTAATGCCATGTGTATAGGGTTTGGGATCTATCAATTGAAAGAGCTAAAGGGGCTTTATCTTTTATTATTAAGGACATCTTTCATGTTGCTTCTTTTTTTAAAAAGTTGTTCACTCAGAAAAAAGAAAAAAATCTCAGTTTTCTAAATTCTCTTAAAAACTCTTTTTGACTTTCCTTGCCGTAGATGCACTTTGCATTTGTTATTACCAGAAAATTATTTTTCTAGGGAGCAACTTTTTTCTTTGAGAATTACACAATGATTTTTTTATTTATTTTTAATAAATCAACATTAAACATCCTAAGGGCATTCATAATAAATGGATGAATGGCTAGTGATCCTTGATGTGCAATACATATTTGAGTAGTACCATGGATTTCACATTATGCCTTAAAATTATGAAGTTAGTGATTTTTTATACATTAATCTGTGTTAAGATATGAACCTATGTTTGCTAAAAAGTAGGTGCATGTCCCTGTGATGTCACCCTACATGCATGCCACCTTGGAGGCATATGGATATCAATAACTTATGTTTGCTAAAAGGTCATTTATTTCACTATAGAGGATCTAGCGTCCCCCCTTATGTGTGTCCTTGTGTTCATCTACATCTTTGTATGCACATGCATATGCATGTTGACTATGTATGGCTAGCGACTTAACATAATAATATACTGGTACAATTAGAAAAAAGTGTTATGGCCTTGTAATTGGCACTACAGGATAGTGATAACTAGGGGGTGGGCATGGGCTAGGCTGGGTGGGCTGGGCTGAGGGTGAAAAAGGCAGCCCATGGCATTAGGCCAGGTGAGGCCAGGCCTGAAGTCGAGCTAACCATAGCTGGTCCAAGCCTGGCCCAGTGAATCTAGTAGGGCTTGGGTCTAGCTCGACCTGGTCCACGCTAAACATATATGTATACATATTTAAACAAGTATAAAATTGAATGCAAGATCAATTGGGTGGTCACAACATACGTCTTCTTGTTCAAATGTCTCTTATTTGATTCCATGCCAAGATATCCAAAAAAAATATTTTTCATTAAAATATAAATGTATATAAAAAATATTTATATATATCAAAATTTAGAGTTGGGCCAGGCTGAGTTGGGCCTATTTTTCTTAAGCCCAAGCTTGACTTGAAATTTGAATGACCTCAAAAGTCAAGCCCAATCCAGCCCTATTGGCCAAAAATATAGGCCCAAGCTTAGAAAATTTCAGTGTCGGGCTTAGGTCGGCCCCTGCCCACCCCAGTGACGACACATCTGAAGGGCTGATCAAATTTTCAATACACCATCTTGGCTTTTAGCACACAATAATAAACATGAGTATTTAGGCCGCTAGTGCAACATGTAAACATGAGTGTCTAGGTTGCTAGTGCAATGTGTATGCCTCTCCAATGCATAATGCACATATATTTCTCCTTACTCCTGCATTACATATTCGTGGATGCATGTCAATATGTATTGAGAATTTGGGATTTCAAATGTCCTGAGGTATGCCTATTCCTGAGATGAAACAAATTGGGCCATGAATCCTGAGCCCTGCCTGACTCAATCCCCTAAATTTGTGTATCTCACTATTGAATGAACTAATGTCTGACTTGGTGGCTGGCTGACACATGCCGAGTTCACTTTCCAGCCCTAGCTTTTTGTTATAGGTCGCATTATCCTTGTCTGAGCTGGATGCTGGATGCTATTGTTTTTATTGCAAGACTAAATAAATGTCAACATGGTGTTGGCATGCTAAATTTGGTTTGCTTTGCGTAAACACTGAGGATGGCTGGCTACGAAACATGGACATGGATAAGGGATAGGGATATGACATAATATGGATGGAAAATATGGCAAATGCTGTTTTAAGGCATGATACAGAAACGAATAAATATATTTGTTTACAGACATGTAAAATAGCATCCATAAAGTAGAACTCTGTTATTAATAACATAGTTCAAACTTCATTATTCAAATCCATGGGTTATGATTTGTACTTTACACAATAATATCGATGTCATGAAGTCCAAAATTAACAATTCACTGTTGAAAGGTTAGCATTCATCCAAAAGATGAAACGAAGAAAAAAAGGGAAGAAAGAAAACAATACCCTCCTCCTGACCCTTGGAGATATCTAGGAATATTCTTGAGCATATCTAAGAAGTATCCGAAGTCTTATCTCTTTTAATAGTTAGGATACTGATACCAAGTAACCTACATGTATCCTGGAATTATGGATATAGCATGTGATTTGCAGTGTTTCTTCCTGGCTGGCTGAAGATTGTTCTGATAAGCACAAAACTTGTCTATGTAAGTCCCTTATATAGCTGTGTCTTAACAAGTAGTGAACTTTTAACAAATATGGTTGATTGACCGGCCGTAGGGATGTACTCTTTTATTTGCCTGATTTTGTGTTCTTGTTGATATGCTTTCTTCTTGGCTCTTATCTGTTATGAATGAGATTATGAAACAAAAGGCATCAGAGGTAACTGGAGTTGTCAATTCGTACCCCCAAGGATGATGCTTACTACTTGTCCGTTTGATTATAGAAACTATATATAGCATTCATGAAAAACTAGATGTATTTCAAAACAAGGAGATAAGTGTTATGAAGGGAAACCTTAGTAGCAGCAAAATCTCATTGGAATGTCTGTAGAAACTAACTCATGCGCCTATTTCCACGAGCTCCTCCTCCTCCTGCTGCTTCAGATAACTAAAAAAAAATGCATGTTTGGTTCTTCACAATCCACTCCTGCTTCAGAAGGCAAAAAGAAAACACATGTTTGGTGGTGAGCTTTGTAATGAATGTTTTATTTGCACTTGTTCTCTTATTGATGTCAGCATTCCCTTATGTAATGTGGTGAGGTGATAGTGTTGCTCTTATTTCTATCTCAAACTGCAAACGAAGTCTGGAATTCTGATGTCCCACTTGCTTGGTTCAGAATAATATCCTGATGTTGAAACATGTTCCCATTGTCTAATACATATATGAAATGCGTATTTAAGTAGAAATATAGATTTATAGTCACTAAGTTTTCATGTGTGTAGACAAATTTAATAAGGGCTCATTGATTGTTATAAGCAAGGAATACAGAATAGAATCGAACAAGCCAGAAACCGATTCAAATCACCTTTGGGTTCGGTTTTGGGTCTGAACTGGTCCGAACCATGCCAAGCCACTTGGTTTGGTCTGGTTCAGTGTGGGACGGCTTAGGAGGTGCGCTGGATGAAATATGAGCTCTTGTAAGCTCACTTAAGAGGGAGGCTGAGATAATGTTTAAATTATATTTTAAGATATTTTTTTGGTATTTTATTTTTTCATCATTTTCAAGTTAAATTAATTTTCTGAAATTCTATCTAGAGTGGAAGTACCTAACTTGATGTTTGTTAATTTGGAATTACCTAAAATTTTTTGAATTTATTCTTCAGAAGGAGAGTTGACTTTTTATTTTTAAGAAATTTGAATTTTCTGATGTTTTTGTTAAATTAAATGGGTGGAGGAGTATTTTCCTTATTTGCATAAGAAATCTTAAGTAAACGACGAGAAAGAGAAGAGATGATGATATTTATTTAATTAATTTGAATACCAATAAGAGAGAGAGAGAGAGATGACAGTTCACCGGAGGCTCTTAGCCTATTATACCACATAAAAAATGGAAAAAAAATTAAGAAACTATGAAAACAAATTGAAAAAAAGTTGTATTGGCCCAAATCACTGGCTTGCTGCTGGTTCAATACTGGCACCCAATTTAGTAATCCTTAGTTATAAGTTAGGGGATTCTGTTTTCATTGCATTATCATATTGACTTCAACAATATGGATGATGTTCTATATGCATGGTGAACTCAATGTGTTTTCTTCAGGTAACTTATATCATGAACCTGTTTGAACATTTCTCACCAACTTCTCTAGGTAAGGAGTATCATGATCTTGAGTTGTTTATTTAAACTTGTATATAGTAGTTGAACATGAGAATAATATTTGGATTATGTGTATAGTTACTTTTAGTGGGATTACATTCATGCTGTATCAACTGTATGGATTTCCGTCAAGATCTATATGAAAGTAAGGTGTTTAAAGAAATACCTCTTCTTGGTGAAGACCATATACTTCACTTTTAAAAATTTATGACTTTAGGTGGTATTGAAGATTGAGCTATTGATCTATTTTCCTCGGATATGAAAGACAACTTTTGGATGAGAATGTCTCCTGAGGAATGCACAAAATCCCTGGCCAAACATTTGATACCATGAAAAAATAAAAATAAAAAAATCTAATCTACGTTGTATGAGGAAATGGTACTTATGATTTCTTCAGTGGAATAGCCTATGTGAAAGGGTTTTGCTTTTCTGTGGTTTTGATTTCTTCAGTAGTTTTGTGCCAATAGATGATCTGCCGCATAAGATTGAATGGATGAGATTGTAATCATATGTATTTTTGAAGCATCATATCCAGTCAATCATGTCATGGACAGGATCCTATGTATAAATGAAGTGGCATACAAATTTTGTGGATTGGATGCCTAAAATACATTATATGTCTAGATCAGTATAACTCATTATTGCCCGTCTCTGTTTATGCTTAAGGTTAATTTCTTTGCACAAAAGGGGGGAGCTAGCGTGGTGCAAATTGGGTGAAGGTGTAGAGGTTTCGGTGTTTGCATCCTAATGAAGTCAGAGAAGAAAAACCAGGATATGTTCTTATATTTAGTTAATCATTTTCTAAAGCTGGAATTTCAAACATGTGTTAGTTCTATTGTAGGATCTGAAATATGAAGGTTACGAAATAGAATAAGACCTGATAAACGGAATTTGTTTCTGATTTTCACAATTTTTTTAATATTGCTTCTGTTGTCCATACAACATTTTGATGTTCTGTTTGAATCCTTGCATTTTAAATAATGGAACCACCTTTTGGTCCTCCAATGTACATATATTCTTTTTGCCCATAAGTTGCTTATATGCGCTTCATTGACATCATGATCTTTTCTAATGTGTCAGTAATGCAACCATTCAGTTGCCTGGATTTTTACTGTCCAAGGTTTTTGATGATGAAGATCTTGATGGCTGTCTTAGCAAGGACACTGGCAATGAACCAGCAGCTGAAGTCATGAATGTTTCAGAAGAGCCATATGCTGATGCAGTCACACCAAGTGACAGACAACAGTGTATATTGGCAGATGCGGATGTGGAGCTCAAAAGGGAAGATGTCTCTACTTCTAAAGATGAAAAGGGCATGCCAGGGAATGATCCCTTAAGATGGCAGCACCATCATCAGGATTTTGACAGAGCTTTTGAATTGAAAATGAATGGTCAGTCTGTGTTCCCCCCTCTACCAGCTGGTCCTCCTCTACCTATAGATTCTCCACCTCCCCCACCACCTTTACCTCCATCACCACCGCCTCCACCTCCTCCACCTCCACTTTCAACTTCACCACCACCACCTCCGTCATCACCTCCACCAGCATTATCGCTATTGGCGTCACTCCCACCTCCACCCATGCCCTCTTCACTGCCACCATTTGCGTATCATCCTTCAATGCCTCAAGATCATTGCTGGACCACAAGTGTAAGTCCTTTGATTGGTAGTTTTGGTCATATCAATTATAAAATTTTGTTAACCGGTATCTTTTGCAAACAGGACAACCAGTCACTTCAGATGTCAGGAAATGCTCCCATCCAGGGAACTTGTGATTCAGCAGTGAAGAGTGGAATGGTTTTGCAGCAGCCCTTCTAATTTCATGGCTGCTGGAATATGCAGCACACAATCTGTTTCTGGCTTTATATCCTCCAGACCTTGTGAATATGGAAATGGTAGCATGTATTTAGCATCTCAAGCTTCTTATCCCAACCAACAATTTCAACCAGGCAGTGCATCCATCCAGCAGAGACCTTATCATCCACTTCCTCCTGCCCAAACTCCAACCAGTCATGCCCTTCCAAGTACACATACACCAGCAAATTGCATGCCATTTGTGCCTCCCTCGGTTCAGCAACATGTACAGGAGCCATATAATCTTTTCAACTTGCCTTCTCTTCCTACTGGCCAGAGGCAGTATGCTAATGATGAGCAGTGGAGAGTACACTCAAGTAATGTCCATCCTGATAAACAATATGGTGCCTTGGTTACAGGAGGGAGAATGCCACCATGCCCAGGTGCACCTCTTGTCCAGGATGGTATGTTAGTTTGTGTATTTTTTGCTAAATGAAATTAATCTTTTGCATCCTGATTACCGGAGAGCACAATGTACAATAGAGTGTCCTGTAGACTTATATATTTCTTCCTCCTCTATCTGGGAGTCCACTTTCTTCTTCATAGATTTGCAGCAGTATCCAATCTTGCAAAAGCTGATTTTAGGAACGTAATATTTCTTGACAGGATTTTTTAGGCCAAACATGGATAGACAACCTTCCAACCCAGTGGGTTTTCAGGTTCCTTTGCATAATTCATTGCCATCTGGAGCTTCAATTCAAGGTTGCTTTTACTTTCATGGAAGAACTGACATTAACCCAAGAAATTGTTTTGCCATTCTTTTTCATTACCTGAAAATATTGTGATTGTTTTCATGGTTTTAGGTCCTCCAGGCCATAGTATTACCTACATGCTACCATCCAGGCCTGAGCTCTTGAGTCTTAGTTGCTGGAGGCCTGCATAAATTTATTTTTTAGATATAGTCTGCTCAGATTCCTGGTATGATAGAATCTCTTGTTGCTCTTTTATTAATTTCTTAGTCTCTTACGAAATTTTGAATGAACTTTTTTCTGTAAAAGCAACTATTTTGAGCTTTTGACAAATCTCTTTTTGATTGACTGATGACTAAATTTCATATGAATTTAATTTCAGCTGTCTCAGTGTCCATGTGGATGTTTCAAAGAAAAGGAGTTCTTTTCGTTGATGTTTGTATGAGCTGCCTTTTTCTGGATGACTTTTCAATGGGGTGGTAACTCTAAAGATGGCTATGATGTATGGCATTTTCTGTTGTCAGGGCTGTACATTGTAATTTTGTCCAGACAACAGCATCCGGCATGCTAATCACATTCAAGTGTAAGAACTTGTTTGCTACACAATGGAAAGAAAATTGTTAATATACCTTCCTCATTATCAATGTTTATATCATGGAGTTTTATTATTATGTTTTTCAAAAGTTATTTATACCTAAAGCATCTACACTTTTTAAATAAATGTCATGGTTTTCAGCTGTCATAAATATAGCAACAGCAACTTGCAAATGTGTGCAGAGTTTTCTTTATCAGAGAAACAAGAAATTCCATGGCAGAAGTGGTGCAAGTATACCACTTTCCTACATCACACACACACACGCTCACGCACACTCACGCACACACATGCAGAGAAAGAGAGAGAGAGGACCTACAAATACATCCTACAAAATAATGATAGAAAAAAAATTATGCTGTCATGAAAGCTAGGATTTTGTCTATGGTTATTAACAAATTGGGACGTGCAAGTATTGTTGTGAATCTGGTTGTATCTAAAATTACCATGGGTATGCTGTTTTTTAGTTTTCCATCGGTATTCAATAAGTTGCTAATGATGAACCTTAGATTCAAAGCTTGACACAGCAAACCTAGATAAGCAGGTCCATGTAAGATAAAAGTTTAACAGACACAAGGTTTCTGTAACAAATCATGATTAATAGACCACCTGATATTAATTTGATAAATGGATGCTTAGAAAAATAATGTTAATTTTCTTTCAAAACTAAGCATAGCAAAATGAGCTGTAAGAGATGCAAGGAAAACAACATAAATTTTTGGATATAGCTTTCTGAATTTTTGAGAATTAGTTCTACTATTTATGCTGCACAGATAGCATAGGCTTATTATTTGCTATTAAATTGAATAGAACAGTTGAACATAAATGAAAGCAACATTTGTGATCAGTTATCTTTCAATTGATTTCTGGCCTGATGCATGATCAAAGCAAAGATATCAAGATTTGCAGGATAAATTCAAAGGCATATCATTTAACTGCATTGTAAGGAAATTATCTGTTAAGTTCATTTTCTCAAGTCCTTACAATTATCAAGGTTCTAGCAAAGGATGATCCATTTAATTAAGCTTTCTTATTTCTCAGAAAAATTGAATCAAGTATCAAAATGACACCTGTGCTTATGTCACTGTAGGTTGGCAACGTACATGCTGTTTCATGACATGTGGTTGAGTACCCAACAAAAATATGGGTCCATAGTGGTCCAAATTGGTCTTGTACCATATGTGTTGCGTGGTACATGAATATGTACCCTCTGTACCATTCTGGTACCTAAGGGCATGATAGTAGTACCATATGACACAAGATGCCTTAATCCCAAGGAAAGCTAAACTGGCCCAAACCGGTAGGCTCAGGGCGAACTGAACTGTACCAGCCAGAAGTCAGTTCAGCCCTTAAAAATGGTTCGCATACCGGTGGATTATGTCCTATCAGGTTTAGGTTTAAACTCGTTTAAATAACGATCCATTTAAAAGGGATCTCGGTGTCGTGTTCCAATCCATTTAAAGAACGGAATCTTGTGTGACGAGTTTAATTCGTTAAATAACAATCCATTTAAAAGGAATCTTGGGTGAAGGGTTATGGCTTATCATGTTGAGGTTAAAACTCCTTTAAATAATGTTTCATTTAAAAGAAATCTTGAGTGATAAGTTCAATCAGTTTAAACTTCTCTAAGAAGCTTCCCTCTCTCATCATGAATTGTATTGCCACTCTGCCATCTCCACCACCACAAGCCTTTCAGAGACATCATTAGCCACCCTTTTTGTTTTCCTTTTTTTTTTTTTTTTTGTCGATGACGGAGTTTGTAATATTTCTTCCTTTATCGTCTCTTTCTATTCCACAGCGTTGGTTTACTGCAGTTTAATACCATTCCAAACTGGTCGCCAGCTGATATGGACTGTCGGTGCAACTCGATAGGCCTTGCTTAATCCATTAATTGAATTGCTAGTAGAAATTATCATTAGATCCAAGAGAAAGCAAAAGATTAAAAAGTTGTCTGATCGCATACAAACAACTTCAAAAATGATATTATTAGATTAAGAAAAACTAAGAATCTATCATAGTTCATCATTGGTTGAAACATGTCAAATCAGTCATTTTCTATGCATTATTAATTTCTAGGTTTAATTATGAAGGCATAATTTTTGGTAGGGTGAAGATAAAATTTTCTTGTGAAAATGTCTTTGGTTTTTATCTGATGTTTTGGCATTTGTTGTACATATATGTACATATCTATGTACATTTGCATGTATAAAGCGCATATGATGAATGTATGCATGCATGCATATACATATATGCGCGTGTGTGCACGTGTATGTGTATGTGTGCATGCACGCTCACACGTATATACATATATTTATATATGTATGTATACATATATTACACACATATATAGTATACATTTAATAAATAAACATATATATGATATTGATTTGGTTACATTCAAAAGGATCTCCACTTAAATTTGATCTTGTCTAACATATCTAGATATAATTTACTCTCTCTAAAAAGTTTGTATACCAAAATCATGACTTGGAGATCCCTATCACTTGCATGTAGATGTCAAAAAAATATCATATCAGACTATTCAATTTTTTAACCACTTGAAACATAGGTTATGGCCTTTAAATTATATAATTTTTAGTGTGTAAGCATATTAGAAATAGTATGTCACATTTAATAGCTTTAATCAATGATGTGGGACCATCGTCCAAATCCAAACCTGAATGGATTTGACTGAAGGTCTTTACGAATGTAGCCAAGAATGTGAGCTCTCTTTGTATGTATGCATGCATGTACATATGTATATGTATATATAATTTGTTTGTGTAGCCAATGGTGAGCTATCTTCTACTTATGCCAAGGATTCAAGAACCGAGTGGTTCAAGTTGAACTGCTTAGTTTGTACCAAATTGATGGAATCTTGGTCCACACAAGCTTAGTTTGGGAGGCAGAATTGTTCCTTGAACCACTAAAAATGCTTCAAGTTTGAATTGGAGCATATCAGCACCCCCAAAGAGGCAAGTTGATGGGTGGTACCATTGAAGATACCTTTTAAGGCTTCTTTCTTGTCCGTTCTCTTCTTTGGCAAGAAACAACACTGAGAACAATGGAGCAAGGTGGGAGTGTTGGGATCTAGGCCTTTTTCACCATAAACGAAGAATTTTTGGCTTAAAATATCAGAAGACTTGAAGTATCTTTCTTCCCTCCCTTTCCTTTAATTTTTCAAAAGTCTAGGCTAAAATCCTTAAATAATTGAAGCCGTAGGGATTCTTTGATAAAATTCTATGGAAATGTGATGTAATTCTTTGATTCATGCTCTAAGCGCCTAAGTGTTACACTAGAAAATCTATTTAATCCAACATTAATCCAATCAAACAATATTTGTTTCATATTGATTTTGAGATATGTAAGGAATTTTTTATTCTACAATCCTATCAAGTTTATTTTTTTGAGCTATAATTTATTTTTAAATAATAAATTTTGTAAAAAAAATCTAAAAAATATAATGTGCAGGTGATATGCACATGCTACCAAATTTGCACTACTAATTGGCTCAACTTACGTATGCTTGGTTGGGCCCAAAAATGTAAAAGAATATGATTTTTTATTGGATGCTATTATAGAAATGTCTTTCTTATTTGTTCTTTCAAATGATTTGTGTTACTTACTACACATCTATCCTATAGTTGTATCTATTAGTATGCTCCTACAAGGATTTATGATTTCTAGTTTAATTTCAAAAGCTAATGTGAACTACTTATATTTGTATTTTGGATAGTGTATGGCACATTAGCTAAAACAAAGCAAGCCAATGCATGATGCCCTTGCTACCATGGTTCTCAGCACCTTAGGTTTTGATAATGGTTAGATGTATGCAACCATAAATGTATGTGCAGAGAGGTTATTTTCATGTTTTGAACCCATGATGCCTGCATCACAATGGAACAACTATATTAATGTGTCATGACCCACCCTCCGATGATCTATTTGCTTTGTGATAAATATTCATGTGTGATGTTTCTAACTTTTGCATTCACAAAAAAACATAACTAGAACACTTAACTCCTATAGTTTCTTCCTTGTAAAAACAAAACATTTAGACTACAAGGCATGACAAAATCCATAACTAGAGTTTGGAGGCCAGAAAAGGCTATATGGAGGGTGTTTGTGTTGTATTTGTGAATACTTATTGACACCTTTTTTGGCACCTTGGTTTGGTGTGTCCCTACTCTTGGTCGGTACAGGTTTGATCCTTAATATTAAGATTGTTGACGCCTTGGTCCCATAACTTATATTAGTGACTTTTAACCTTGAGATTGCAAGGAGTGTTGCATTTAAAATTTTTCTAAATTTATGTTAGTGTATGTCCTATATCCAATTGGATAGGATGCAATTTTGTACACATTACATTATGAAAGCAAATTAAAATTTATTGATTTCTTTATCTATCCAGGTGTTTTTCTTATAAATATATATTAGATATGTTTTACCTATGAGATAAAGTCCAAAAGAACATAAACTGTGCATATGGAATTTATAATAGAGATTACAAATCGTAAGATTCAAAATTACACATTATGATTCAATTCTTTAAATTTTCCTAGTCGATGCATAGACGGGACTAGATACTGTTGAATGCTGTGAGACTAGCACACATTGTATATTTTCACTCTTGTAGTGAGCAACTGATCTCGTAAGCTAAAGTATGAAGATACTTGGATAGGTATATGGATGCTCGTTATTGTAACGATGCATTGGATGACCCACATAGAAATTCTATATGGATATTCTATATAGTGTTAATGGTTGATTTAGGATGATAGTGGTGCGAATGATCCTTTAACTTAAGATCTTCATTGCACCTTATGTATGAAATGTTATGCTTTGATGACATGCAAACATTGCTCTAGCTACGGGTAGCAAATATGGTATCAATTAGGTATGACAGAAAGTATATGAAGATGGTATTTGATTAAGATAAGATTCGTCTTTCTTGATAGAGAGGGTTATATCCCACGACCACATGATGGATTAAATTGACTGTTAAATCCTTACAAGATTGATTTGGAATTTAAAATGGTTTCAATGTTTTAATTCATGTGAGTCAATTTTTTCTAAGATCAAATAAACAAAGATCAGTTATAGGGTTGACACATTCCATATTACTGACTGATCTGAAATATGTGACGAAGGGATTGAATTGTACGTTAACCATTCATAGACAGGTGTTGATGACCATATCAATAAAACCCTTAACACTTGGATGGTCATGATGCTTTGCTAGAGGCTGCTTATGATCTATAATCATAGATTCTTTGACTTAATTAAGGAGTTAATTTGGTTAAAGAATTAACTTGGACAATGTGTTTATCAAGTCAACCCTAGGATCAATTAAAGGATATGATTATTGCCAATGTGTAAAGGGACCTAATGAGTCACATGCATTAAGAAGATTTTGGATGAAGTTAAAATAAAATTAAGTTAAACTTAATTCAGATTAGATGATCAATTAATTAGGATTGTGTTTGACTTAATCTTAATAAGAGAACATAAAATTGATGAATAAGATTCATCATCCAAGTGAGAAATATTTTTGTACATGTGATGTACATATGATTAGATACCCAATTAGGCTTGATCCATATGATGGATGGCTCAGATTAATTGGGATTAATAAAATGAGTAATATTATGTATAATTGGGTCCATATGATAGGCATGACCCATTTCCATGCCATGGTGGCACGCCAAATTCTGGGTGTGCGATCATGATTTATTTGAGTTCCTAATTTTTAGGGATACAGCTTGGTGGTTGGGTAGTTGGATAGTTGAAAACCTAACATAACTAATTACCTAAATTTGTTAGAGAAGTTATCAACTAATCCTCAACTTGATATGGTTAGATGTTTGTTATCAACTTGATAAGCTTAGATGTTTGTTATCAACTTGATATGGTTGTATAGTTGGATGGTTGGAACAAAATCCTCCTTTTGATGAACCACACAATCCTCTCTCGATTCATGAATCGAAGAAAGAGAGATGCCCTCCTTGGAAGAACGCCTATCGATCTCCTCTCTCTCTCCATCTCCGATGCCCATGTCCCTCTTTCTCTCTCTAAAATGTTCTCTCTCTCTCTTAGACGTCCCACATCCTCTCTCTCTCTAGTTCAAGATTGGATTTTGATTAGAAAACTATTCTCTCTTGATTTAAAAAATCAATTGAAGAAGAAAAGAGGCACTAGCACCCCTCATTAAAAGGTCGTCATCCAATCCTAAGTGGATATCATTCAAAGATCTCTGTGTAGACCATTAAAGGCCAGATGCGTGGATGACTAGTGGTAAATTATTTACTGGCTTCATCAATCCTCATTCCCAATAAAGAACATAGGTATGATTTAGAATTAATTTTAGATCTAATTTTATTAACTGAATTAGTTCCATGAGAATCATAGGCTTTGAGAATTAAATTATATTTTTTTATTTTTGCTGCATATATATAAATTTGATTCATAATAAAACATAAAATTCTCAACAAGTGGTATCAAAGCCACCTCAGGCTTCAAATTTAGTTAATTTGAAAGATTAACTGAGTTCTAATTTTTATATCTATAGATCTAAATTTTACATGCGATGTAAAATAAGAATCTTATCATATAATGATGAAGATAAAAAAATCTAAAAAAAAGTATATTATTTGATAATAAACACTAAATTATTTAGAATCTTATCATCTATATTAAAATATTAGATTTAATTAGAAATTAGGATTTATGTACAACATAATCATAAAGGTTAAAATTTAAGATATCATATTTAGAATTTAATTTGACATGATAAATAACATGATTAAAATATAAATAATTATATAATGATAACATGATAATCAAGATTGAAAATCTAAAATTTAAATTTTGACATGTTATCATAATTATAGTTGTTAGAGATGTTATGATAGAGACTAATTAGGATTTTCATATGATGAAAACTAATTTATCATAACAGATAATAATAAGATAATATAAAATAAATTGTTATAAAAATATTTGACACTTATTATAAATCCTAATATCACTATCTTATTTTATTATAATGTGTAATAGATGATAAGGTTTAGAAAAAAATTAGACTTAACCACATCATTGTTTGATCCTATGATCCCATGATTAGTCTTTTGCAATTAGGTTTAACTATATTGGTATCTAAGGAAGGCTTGAATCAAGGTTTTTAATTGCGCCGTTTGCTTACCTGGCCAACACGAGTTGGTGTCTAAGGCAAGCTAAATAGGACCCCTTTGATTGCTGACATGACCATTATGAGGAAAGCATCAAATTGATTAGACTAAGCGGGTTAGTCGGAATGATAACAATTAATTTGGTCACCTGAGTAGGGTTCCTGTTGGCCCAGATGGCAACCCAAGAGGAGGGGGGTGAATTGGATTCTTAAAAAAAATTTAGCTCTTTAAAACTATGTGTTTTGAAATAAAAGAGATTGAGTGCAAGATAAATGCTAAGCACAAATAATGAGATAGAAAGAGAGTGAGAGAGAGACAAAGCATGGCAAACACAAAGATTTTATAGTGGTTCGGTGTATTCAACACCTACGTCCACTCCCAAGTAGCACTTGGGCCGACACTATAATCCACTTGATTATAGTCGAGTTGTTTTACAAGCTCACAACTCAAAACTTGTTGTTTCCCTGGATCACAACGAACCCAGTTAGTTTTACCGGGCTCACCAGCACAAAACCCAAACACAAGCTATCCTTAGCTTGTCCCGAGGTATACTACCTCCACTATTTCAATTCCCTGATTGAATTAGCAAACTCAAATGGAAAATAGAGTTTTAGAATACAAAACAACTCCTTAAATGAGAAAATATGCAAATAAATAAACAAGGATAGGAAAGCCTGAATGAAGCGTTTTGAAAGTAAGCTTTTTCTTCTTTTCCTCTTCTCCTTTGAAAGATTAAATCAGGGCCTCAGCTCAGATTCTTTACTGAAAGTTGCAGTTGAGAATATAAAGATTTGGGGCTTTTGCTTTCTTTCTTCTAACGTTGAAAATCTCCTTGATTTGATCTTGAGAAGCTTGTGGACTGGGATTGATGGAATTGAGCTATGAGTCTTTTGCTTTTGATTTTTCTTTTAAGATTTTTTGAATTTTTTCAGTCTCTTCTCTCTCTCTTCTCTTCTTTTTCAAACGGATGATTTTTCCTTTTTATAGATCTCTTAATCCAAGTTTAGGTGGAAAATATAGCCGTTATGAGATGCTTGGATACTTCTACACACAAAGAAAAATAGCCGTTAGAGATTAGGTAGAAAAAATATTACCGTTGGAGTCCGTTCTAACAATTAAAAATCCGTTCCTGACAGGTTGGAGTCGGCTCCAACTTTTCAGGAGTCGGCTCCAGAATCTAAGAGTGTCAGCTCCAGAAATGTCCATAAAAAACGTTCTCTATTTTTAGGTTAGAGTCGGCTCCAGAAACTTAGGTGTCGGCTCCCGAACTCTTAGGTATCGGCTCTCGAATTCTAGGTGTCGGCTCTGGAAACTGAAACATAATACACTTCTCTGTATCTCAGATTGGAGTCGGCTCCAAACTCTGGGTGTCAACTCCGGACCATGCCAAAAATCCAGAAATCTTTTGATACGCCTTGGGGTCGGCTCCTGACTATTTGGGTGTCAACTCTAAGTTCTGAACTTTAAAAATTCTTTTAAAATTTGGTTCAAAACTTATTCCTTTATTCCTTTTGATTGATTAAACATTTTAATCCTAGAAGAACTTAATAAATCTATCAGAAACATAGTGAATATACTCAAGTCTTTTGTTAATCATCAAAATTAATAATTGAGTCAACAATCTACCCCTTTTTGATGATTATAAAAACATTGAGTATATGCATGTTTAAACAATAAGAATTTCAAATCAAATTTCTCAAATATTTAGTTCTCATAGGTAAGCTCCCCTTGAATGAAGTAGCTCCCCCTATGATACTTATTTTAACATCTTTTCTTCCCTTTAACAATAAACACATATACAACTATCAATTACTTCTCATATGTGTTTAATGTTTGATACCAATTAAACTGTCATATCAAACTAAGTCAATTAAGCTTCTTCCTTTTAATGTACATATAGAATTATCAATTTAAGTCAATTAAGCTTCTTCCTTTTAATGCATATACATATATCAAATACTTCTCCCCCTTTTTTGTAATCAACAAAAAGGTTAAGAAGTTTTAAATTAAATGACAAAATTAAGAGATGCTTCAAAGATCAAATGATATTCATTAAGTATCAAAAAGTTTATTGCATACTTCAGAAAGTCAAGCATCATATTACATAAAAGACTTCATTACATCAAAATTTCAAACTAAACTAAACATCAATTTTTTTAATAACATCAAAAGAACTTCATTACATTATGATCAAAAATGAGTTCTAAGTAGTCTTTGCAATTCTTCTAATATTTTTTCCCATTCCTTCACTTTGAGTTTGGACAAATGCCTTCCGTCTTCTATCAACAAATGCACATGCAGTAACAATTTTGTCTTGAAGCTCTGCATTGCATCTGGAATAAGTTTCTGAATCACCTCCAATCTCTTTACGTCCTTCAAAAATATTCTTGAAATCAGTTTTTGTTGACCCAATTATTATTTTGATGATTAATAAAGGAATTGAGTATATTCATTGTGTTACTAATAAATTTAACAAGTGTTTCAGGGCTTAAAAATATTTGTTTAATCAAAAGGCATCAAGAAATATGTTTTGAATCAAGTGCCAAAGGTAAGTTTCAAAATTCAGAGCATGGAGTCGACACCTAGAAAGTCTGGAGCCGACCCCATGGCCAATCAAATGTCTTTCTGATTTTTGATACGGTCCGGAGCCGACACCCAGAGTTTCGAGCCGACACCCAGAGTTTCGGAGTCGACACTTACAGTGTCTGGAGCCGACTCCGACACGGGGACAGAACGCATGATTTTTGACTACCTTGGAGCCGACACTTACAGTCTTTTGGAGCCGACACCTGAACATGGCGAGCCGACACTTTACTTTTTCGGAGCCGACTCCTCAACGAGCTCAGAACTTTCTATTTTTGGATACACGACTTGGAGCCGACACCTGAAAAGTTGGAGCCGACTCCAACCTGTCAGGAACAGATTTTTAAATTGCCAGATCAGCTCAAACGGTAATATTTTCTTTACCTAACCCCTAACGGCTATATTTCATGTATGGAAAAACTTTCCAGGTACATTCCAACGGATAGTTTCACACCCAAAAATGGATTAAAGAATCTATAAAAGGGGGAAGAGCGTTCGTTTGAAAAAAAAGAAAAATGGAAAAATTAGAGAAATCATATTGAAAAAATCCGAGAGGTCTTGAGCAAGAAATCAAGAGAAAAGAATCCACGTTCAAATTCTTCCACTCCAAAAAGCTCAAAGAGAAATCCAAGGCGTTCAACTTGAAAAATCGGAGGATTTTCCAAAAGAAGAAAAAGCCTATTTTGTGATTTCCCAACTTCTCATCTGCAACATCTGTGAAGAATCGGAGCTGAGGCTTGATTCAACATCTCAAAAGAGAAGAGGAAAAAGAAAAGAAGAAAAGCTCAAATCCAATCATCTTCAAATCAGGCTTTTCTAAACTTGTTTATTTACTTTGAATATTTGCTCATTTAAGGAGCTGTGTGTTATTGTAAACATTATTCTTTCTTGTTTTTGCTAGTTCAATCAGGGGGATTGAATTAGTGGAGGTAGTATACCTCGGGACAAGCTAGATTAGCTTGTGTTTGGGTTTTGTGCTGGTGAGCCCGAAAACCAGCTGGGTTCGTTGTGATCCCTGGGAAACAATAAGTTTTGAGTTGTGATCTTGTAAAACAACTCGGCTGTAATCTAGTTGATTATAGTGTGGACCCAAGTGGAACTTGGGAGTGGACGTAGGTGTTGGATACACCGAACCACTATAAAATCTTGTGTTTGCCGTGCTTTAATTGTCTCTCTCTCTATCTCTTCATTTGTGATTGAAATTTATTCTGCACTTAATTATTTCAAAGCCAATAGTTTTAAAAGGTTAAAATTTTTAAGAACCCAATTCACCCCCCCTCTTGGGTTGCCATCTGGGCCAACAATTGGTATCAGAGCAAGTGCTCATTTGAATTTGGTCTAACGATCAAGAGCTAAAGATCCAAATGGCAGCTCAAGCTAGTTCATCTTACTTAGAAGGTCAATCCACTAATCGACCTCCTTTGTTTAATGGAACTAATTATGGTTATTGGAAAGCTAGGATGAAAATTTTTATTCAAGCACTTGACTATGACTTATGGGGTATCATAGTTAATGGTCCACACACACCACAATTAGAGTAGATAACATGGTGATTCCTAAGCCGAAAGGAATGGGATGAACATGATAAAAAGTTGGCACAGCTTAATGCTAAGGCCATGAATGTTTTATATTGTTCATTAGATGCAAATGAATTTAATCAATTTCTACATGTATTTGCAAAAGAAATTTGGGATAGATTAGAGGTTACCCATGAGGGTACAAATCAAGTTAAAGAATCAAAGATTAATATTTTAGTGCATAAATATGAATTGTTTAGCATGGAACAAACTGAAACCATCACATGCATGTACACAGATTCACTGATATTGTAAATGGTTTGAAAAGTCTTGGTAAGACCTATACTAATTCTGAACTTGTGCGTAAAATTCTTAGGTCACTTCCAAGATTGGGAAGCGAAGGTGACTGCATCCAAGAAGCAAAGGACTTAAATGTTTACCTTTGGAGAGCTACTTGGATCCTTGATGACTCATGAGCTAACCATGAAACAACATCAAGAGGAGGAAGTCAAGAAAAAGAAGACAATTGCTCTTAAAGCTGCAGAAAGTGAGGAAAGCTGCAGTGATGAAGAAGATGATGATGATGAGACAGCTCTCCTTGCAAGAAAATTTAAGAAATTCATGCAAAGAAGGAGACCCTTCCACAAGAAGAAATCTGGAACAAAAATGGAAGGAGAAAAGGAGAAAGAGAAGGACAAAGAAAAAGAAAAGAGCCCTTAATTTGTTATGAGTGTAAGAAACCGGGCATTTTAGATATGACTGTCCTCAACTGAAGAAAGCCTACAAGAAGAAAAAGAAGGCTATGTTGCAACTTGGAGCGACAGCGATGAATCCTCTTCAGAGGAAGAACAAAAAGAAGTTGCAAACATTTGCTTTATGGCAAACGAGACAACGAGGTAAGTTCTGAAAACCCTTGTGATGATTTTGCATTTGATGAATTATTTGAAGCTTTTAATGAACTAGTTGATGATTTTAAAGTTGAAAAAGAAATACAAATTTTTGAAAAATGATAATTCAATTTCATTAAAGAAAAAGATAATCTTACTCATGAGATTGAGATGCTGAAATCTGAAAATGATAATTTGACAAAAGAAAAGAATCAATTTCCAATGAAAATGATAAATTAAAGAAGGAAGTTGATAAATATAAAATATTGTTGATAAATTTACTTATAGTTCTGAAAAACTTAATTTATTATTGAGTAATCAAAGCTATATTTGATAAGGCTGGATTAGGATATAGACCTAACATAAAACAAAAGTTTGTCAAAAACTTTTTAGAAAAGAACAAATAAAGATGATGTTACATGTCATTATTGTAACAAGAAAGGCCATAAATCCTATGAATGTAATGCAAGAAATAGTAACAAGAATTTAAGTAGTAAAGGAAAGAAAATATGGGTTCCCAAAGGAACAATCTTTTATGCTACTAACCATGAAGGACCCAAGAAGGCTTGGGTACCTAAATATAAGACTTGATCATTTTTGCAGGAGTGTCTTGCGGCCAAAAGATCAAAGCGAAAGTGGTATCTCGATAGTGGCTGCTCAAGACACATGACGGGTGACAAGGATCAATTCATCACCCTTGAAAGCAAAAGAGGAGGAGTTGTTACGTTTGGTGACAATGGCAAAGGCCAAATCATGGGGTTTGGTAAAATTCAAATAACTCCCTCCACATATATTGAAAATGTTTATATGTTAATGGTTTAAAACATAATCTAATTAGTATTAGTCAATTATGTGATAAAGGTTTTAAAGTATCATTTGAAGCTTCTATCTGCACTGTTTCTAATCCCATTGATAATAGCATTATTTTTATGGAAATAGAAATGGCAATGTATACTTGATTGATTTAGACAATTTGTCTACTAGTAATCATTGCTTAGTTGCTAATAATGCTAATATGAATGAGATTGGTTGGTTATGGCATCGTAGATTAGGTCATGCAAGCACACACCTAATTTCAAAATTAATTAGAATGGATTTAGTAAAAGGACTTCCACAACTAGATTTTGAAAATAACAAAATTTGTGATGCATGTCAATTTGGAAAACAAACTAGAAACTCTTTCAAAACTAAAAATATTGTTTCCACTTCTAGGCCACTTGAACTACTTCACATGGATCTTTTTGGACCTACTAGAACCACTAGTCTAGGAGGAAAGAAATATGGTCTTGTGATTGTAGATGATTATTCTAGATACACTTGGGTATTATTTTTAGCTCATAAAGATGAGACCTTTCCATTATTTTGAAATTCTTCAAGAAGGTCACAAATGAGAAAAACAACACCATAGTGTCTCTTAGAAGTGATCATGGCACTGAATTTGAAAATCATTTATTTGAAAACTTTTGCATTGAAAATGGCATCCATCATAATTTTTCAGCACCTAGAACACCACAACAAAATGGAGTTGTAGAAAGAAAAAATAGAACTTTAGAAGACATGGCCCGTACCATGCTATGTGAAAGCAACCTACCAAATACTTTTGGGCGGAAGCTATAAACGGCATGTTACATTCTTAATAGAGCTTTAATTAGGCCAATCATTAAGAAAACTCTTATGAACTATGGAACAATAGAAAACCAAACATAAGTTACTTTCATGCATTTGGTTGTAAATGTTTCATTCATAATAATGGTAAAGATAATCTAGGAAAATTTGATGCAAAATCTGATGAAGGCATTTTCTTAGGATATTCAACATCTAGTAAAGCCTATAGAGTGTTTAACAAGAGAAACTTAATTGTAGAAGAATCTATTCATGTAATTTTTGATGAATCTTTAGCATCGAGTTCAGAAAGATTGATGATGAGGAAGATACAAACATATTAGAAAGAGACATTGAAAAATTGAATATAGATGTATCTTCAGATCATGAACAAGAAGCTAAAGATAATGATTCTCCTAGTGTTGATGTTGTTGATGCAAATCATAATGATGTAGATCTTCCTAGAGATTGGAGATATGCCTATGGTCATCCAAAAGAATTAATTATAGGTGATCCATCTCAAGGAGTAAGAACTAGATCATCAATGAGAAACATCAATAATCATCTTGCATTTGTATCTCAAATTGAACCTAAAACTATTGAAGAGGCTGAAAAAGATAATAATTGGATGTTAGCTATGCAAGAAGAATTAAATCAATTTACTAGGAATAATGTCTGGACCCTTGTAGATAGACCTAAAGATCATTCTGTTATAGGATCAAAATGGGTATTTAGAAATAAATTAGATGAAAATGGCATAGTAATTAGAAACAAAGCTAGATTAGTTGCAAAAGGATATAATCAAGAAGAAGGAATTGATTTTGATGAAACTTTTGCACCTGTAGCTAGATTAGAAGCAATTAGATTATTACTCGCATTTGCATGTCATATGCATATCAATTTATTTCAAATGGATGTTAAAAGTGCATTTTTAAATGGATTTATAAATGAGGAAGTTTTTGTTGAACAACCACCTGGTTTTGAAGATCATGAATTTCCAAATCATGTTTTTAAATTGCACAAAGCACTATATGGTTTAAAACAAGCACCTAGAGCTTGGTATGAAAGATTAAGTAAATTTCTGATTGAAAATGATTTTACAAGAGGAAATGTTGATAAAACACTATTTTTGAAAAGAAAAGACAAGGATTTATTAGTAGTACAAATATATGTTGATGATATTGTATTCGGTGCTACTAACAATCTTTTGTGTCAAGAATTTGCTAAGTTAATGCAGGGTGAGTTCGAAATGAGCATGATGGGAGAACTCAACTTCTTCCTAGGACTTCAAATCAAGCAAAGCAAAGAGGGAATTTTCATCAATCAAGCAAAATACACAAAAGAACTTCTCAAGAAGTTTGGAAT
>UESW01003979.1:116665-214666 GCA_900491605.1 Calamus simplicifolius | reverse complement strand
AATAGATTCACATGCATCCATCTTAAACAATTCATATTTATGAACTAGCATGTTAATCTTGGATTCCTTGACTTGATTTGTTCCCTCATGGGCAACCTCAAGTCTATCCTAGATTTCCTTAGCAGAAATGCAAATAGATATACGATTGAATTCATTTGCATCTAATGAGCAGTATAAAACATTCATTGCTTTGGCATTAAGTTGTGCCAATTTTTTATCATGTTCATTCCATTCCATTTCCGGTTTAGGAATCTCCATGCCATTAACTCTAGCAGTGGGTGTGTGTGGTCCATTGACTATAATGCTCCATAGATCATAGTCAAGTGTTGAATAAAAATTTTCATTCTAGCCTTCCAATAACCATAGTTTAAACTATTAAACAAAGGTGGTCTATTTGTAGATTGGCCTTTGGAAAAAGATGAACTAGCTTGAGTTGCCATGTGGATCTTTGACTCTTGATCGTTAGATCAATCAAATGAGCACTAGCTCTGATACCAATTGTTGGTCCAGATAGCAACCCAAGAGGGGGGGTGAATTGGGTTTTTCAAAGATTTAAACTCTTTTGAAAATAAACCCCAGCAGAAAAAAAACTTAGATTCGCACAGATTAAACAGAGTATGCACAAATAGAGAATTAAAGATAATGAGACAATCACGGCAAACACAGGATATTTTATAGTGGTTCGGTGTACCTACACCTACGTCCACTCCCAAGTATCTCTTGGTCCACACTATAATCAATCTGATTACAGTATAGTTATTTTGCAAGCTCACAACTCGAACTTGTTATTTTCCTGGGTGCACAACGAACCCAGCTAGTTTTCAAGGCTCACCAGCACAAAACCTTACACCATAAGCAAATTGCTTGCACAAGGCTATCAGCCTCAAAGGAATCAATCCTTCGATTGACCCAGCAAACAATAATCGTTTTTACAAACAAGGGCTCCTCCAATGAGCAAATATACAATGATAGAACATGAAATAAAGAGATAGGAATCAAAGCCTGATTTGCAGATCTTGATGGCTTGCTTCTTCTCTCTCTTGGGTGGATCTTCCTTAGAATGCTCTTGAAGCTCCAAAGATCAGAAAACTAGGACTTGCTTCTTTTCTTGAGATTTCTTCAAAATGGAGCTATGAAAGCTTGGAATCTCTCTCTTTTCTTTTGGGGAATCAGTATAATCTTTCCTCTCGAATTTTCCCTCTTTTCTTTTCTGATGGATTTCAAAGATTTTTCTCTATTCTTTTCTTTTTTTCTCTCTCATTTTCGGATGCAGCAAACCCCCTTCTTATAGATCAGTATAATCCATAAATAGTTTAAAACTATCCGTTAGAAACAAGTGTAAGAAGGGTTAGATCCATAAATAGCAATAGCCGTTGGGATTAAAGTTTAGAGTCATTCTGGCAGCTCTGGAGTCGCGCCTGACATTCTAGAGTCGGCTCTAACTTTTTTGGAGTTGGCTCTAAATCAAAAAATCCCAAATTGCTTGAACTGGAGTCGTCTCTGACTTTTCTGGGGTCGACACAAAATCTTCTAGAGTCGACTCTAACAGTCCGGGAGTCGACTCTAAGTCGTGGCCAGAAAAACTATCGTTCTGTCCTTTCTGTTGGAGTCGGCTCTAACAGTCCGGGAGTCGACTCTAAGTCTGTGCCATTTTCGGGAGTCGACTCTGCGATTCCATGGTGTCGACTCTAATGTCTGCAATCTTACCTTGACATTAGATTCGAACTAGAACTTGATTTGTCTTATGATTTTGATTAATAAATCATATCATAACCTGAAAAACTTAATCAAAATCATTAGTAACTTTAAATGTTATACTCAAATAGTTTTGTTAATCATCAAAATCAACAATTGGGTCAACATATGCATTAATAAGCTTAAGTGAAAATTGATATCACTGAATTCTAGGTATCAAACACTAAAATGTAAAGCAAAGGAAGAACAATTGTTAAATTAAACCTCATAGGGGGAGCTACCTTATTCAGGGGGCTACCTGTGAGGATCACATCTTTGAAAATTTTAATTTGAGAATCCTATGCATATACTCAATGTTTTTATAATCATCAAAAAGGGGGAGATTGTTGACTCAATTATTAATTTTGATGATTAATAAAGGAATTGAGTAATTCATTGTGTTACTAATAAATTTAACAAGTGTTTCCGGGCTTAAAAATTTTTGTTTAATCAAAAGGCATTAAGAAACGTGTTTTGAATCAAGTGCCAAAGGTAAGTTTTCAAAATTCAAGCCTGGACTCGACACCTAGAAAGTCTGGGACTGACCCCATGGCCAATCAAATTCTTTTTGATTTTTGATACGGTCTGAAACTGACACCCAGAGTTTCAGAGCCGACACCCAGAGTTTCGGAGTCGACACTTACAGTGTCTGGAGCCGACTCCGACATGGGGACAGAATGCATGATTTTTGACTACCTTGGAGCCGACACTTACAGTCTTTTGGAGCCGACACCTGAACATGGCAAGCTGACACTTTACTTTTTCAGAGCTGACTCCTCAACGAGCTCATAACTTTCTATTTTTGGATACACGACTTGGAGCCGACACCTGAAAAGTTGGAGCCAACTCCAACCTGTCAGGAACGGATTTTTAAATTGCGAGATAAGCTCAAACTGTAATATTTTCTTTACCTAACCCCTAACGGCTATATTTCATGTATGGAAAAACTTTCCAGGTACATTCCAACGGATAGTTTCACACCCAAAAATGGATTAAACAGAATCTATAAAAGGGGGGAAGAGCATTCATTTGAAAAAAAGAAGAAAAATAGAAAAATTAGAGAAATCATATTGAAAAAATCCGAGAGGTCTTGAGCAAGAAATCAAGAGAAAAGAATCCACGTTCAAATTCTTCCACTCCAAAAAGCTCAAAGAGAAATCCAAGGCGTTCAACTTGAAAATCAGAGGATTTTCCAAAAGAAGAAAAAGTCCTATTTTTATGATTTCCCAACTTTTCATCTGCAACATCTGTGAAGAATCGGAGCTGAGGCTTGATTCAACATCTCAAAAGAGAAGAGGAAAAGAAGAAAAGAAGAAAAGCTCAAATCCAATCATCTTCAAATCAGGCTTTTCTAAACTTGTTTATTTACTTTAAATATTTGCTCATTTAAGGAGCTGTGTGTTATTGTAAACATTATTCTTTCTTGTTTTTGCTAGTTCAATCAGGGGGATTGAATTAGTGGAGGTAGTATACCTCGGGACAAGCTAGATTAGCTTGTGTTCGGGTTTTATGCTGGTGAGCCTGGAAAACCAGCTGGGTTCGTTGTGATCCCTGGGAAACAACAAGTTTTGAGTTGTGATCTTATAAAACAACTCGGCTGTAATCTAGTTGATTATAGTGTGGACCCAAGGGGAACTTGGGAGTGGATGTAGGTGTTGGATACATCGAACCACTATAAAACTCTTATGTTTGCCGTACTTTAATTGTCTCTCTCCATCTCACTGAATGACCTACCTCAGAAGGTGCAGTGACTCCAATATCAGCCGCTCTCTCATCTAGATGACCCTTTCTTTCTCATCTACCATCCACTTTTACAAACTCCATTCTATGCACAGTAGCCAGGCTATAATAATCAGTGTGTTTAAGGTTCTTCAAAGGTTCATTCTCAGAAATAACAATCCCTTGACTTCTAAATGTCATGGTTAGGACCATCCCATAAGGCAATGAAGATCTTCTCTTGCCCCCGGCCTTAGCCATGTACCAAATCATCATCCATACTAAATTGATTGGCTGACCCATCAAGATATTGTCCATTAATAATATGTCTCGCTCTGAGACATACTCGAATCGTCCAATCTTGGGAAATAAGATCCTACCACATATGTTATGCAACAGTCTAAGTTCAAGAGGCAACTGATTTGCCCTAATTTTCTCAAAATCAGTAAAATCTCTACCCAACATCCTTGATAATGCTCCTGCTCTGTCACTGTGACTAGTAGCAATCATCCCTACAACAGGAATTTCTAGAAGATTACCTAAAATCTTGGAAGTGAGATGGATTCTCTTTCCTCTTACCATACTCACTAAACCACCATCTCCCCCTGATAAATTGAAGTAAAATTCCTTTACAAGAGCCAGATAAGTAGGTACGTCTAAGGAACATACCTTATCCCAACCAAGTTCCTTGATTTGTCTGCCAATTGCAAAACCCTCTGCTTCAAAGAAATCAAAATCTACCTTCCTTCCCATGGTTATGATTCGGCCAGCTAGGGTATCTACTTGTAGAGAGGAGGGGCTAGGATTGTCAGAGTGCATTGAAGAAGAATCATTGCTCGGTGTAGGTTCATGGACAGGGCGTCGCATCGTCTGCTTCCTTGTAGCCACAGGAGCTTCAAAGATCAATCCCCTATGCTTAGGTGCCATAGGAATCCTAGGGAATGGTTGATTTGAGGAATATTTGGTTTTAAGAGGCTTGGAGAGGTTTTGGAAAAGGTTTGGAGATGATAGGGAATGAGAAAGTATCGACTCCACTGATAGTTTCAGAAAAAAAAAGAGAGTTTCAAACATCCAAAACTTATCGATATAAAATCAATAAATTTTTGATAAAATCTTTGGAATGTGGAGAGTCAAATTGTTCAAATGTCTAGATAAATTATCCTTAAAATCATGAAAGGATTTTCAAGAGATTGACTGAATTCTAGATAATCAATCTTAAGGGTTTCAAAATCATTTCAAAGGATCACAAATCCCTAATTCTTCTCTAAGATAACAAAATCTCTCTTCACTCAATGGTTTTGTAAATATGTCAGCTAATTGTTCCTCAGTACAAACATAATCAAGATAAATTTCACCATTAGCTACATGTTCTCTAATGAAGTGATATCTAATTTCAATATGTTTAGTTCTTGAATGTTGGATTGAATTTTTAGTTAAGTTTATTGCACTTGTATTATCACATTTAATAGGAGTTTTATCAAGTGTTATGTCATAATCTTCAAGTTGTCACTTAATCCAAAGGATTTGAGCACAACAACTTCCAGCTGCAACATATTCTGCTTCAGCAGTAGATAATGCAACCAAATTTTTTTTGCTGAACCAAGAGATTAAGTTACTTCCTAAAAATTGACATGCACCACTTGTACTTTTTCTATCTAGTTTACATCCAGCATAATCAGAATCAGAATAAGCAACTAAATTCAGTGTTGAGTCTCTAGAATACCATAATCCTACATTTTTAGTTCCACTTAGATATCTCAGTATTCTTTTTACAGCAATTAAATGAGATTCTTTAGGTTCTGATTGAAATCTAGCACATAAACAAACAGCAAACATAATATCTGGTCTACTTGCAGTTAAATAAAGTAGAGATCCGATCATACCTCTATAGTACTTTTAATCAATTTTCTTACCATCTTCATCTTTGTCTAACTTGCATGAAGGACTCATTGGTGTTCCAAGAGGTTTGATTGATTTCATTCCAAACTTCTTGAGAATTTCCTTTGTGTACTTTGTTTGGTTGATGAAAATCCCTCTCTACTTTGCTTGATTTGAAGTCCTAGGAAGAAATTGAGTTCTTCCATCATGCTCATCTTGAATTCTCCCTACATTAGCTTAGCAAACTCTTGACATAGAAGATCGTTAGTAGCACCGAATACAATATCATCTACATAGATTTGTACTACTAATAAATCTTTATCTTTTCTTTTCAAAAATAGAGTTTTATCTACATTCCTCTAGTAAAATCATTTTTAATTAGAAATTTACTTAACCTATCATACCAAGCTCTAGGTGCTTGTTTTAAACCATATAGTGCTTTGTGTAATTTAAAAACGTGATTTGAAAATTCATTATCTTCAAAACCAGGTGGTTATTCTACAAAAACTTCTTCATTTATAAAACCATTTAAAAATGCACTTTTAACATCCATTTGAAACAAATTGATATTATATGACATGCAAATGCAAGTAATAATCTAATTGCTTCTAATCTAGCTACAGGTGCAAAGGTTTCATCAAAATCAATTCCTTCTTCTTGATTATATCTTTTTGCAACTAATCTAGCTTTATTTCTAATTACTATGCCATTTTCATCTAATTTATTTCTAAATACCCATTTAGATCCTATAACTGAACGACCTTTAGGTCTATCAACTAAGGACCATACATTATTCCTAGTAAATTGATTTGATTCCTCTTGCATAGCTAGCATCCAATTACTATCTTTTTCAGCTTCTTCAATGGTTTTAGGTTCAATTTGAGATACAAATGCAAGATGATTATTGATATTTCTCATTGATGATCTAGTTCTTACACCTTGAGATGGATCACCTATAATCAATTCCTTTGGATGACCATAGGCATATCTCCAATCTCTAGGAAGATCTACCTCATTATGATTAGTATCAATAACATCAACCCTAGTGAATCATCATCTTTAGCTTCTTGTTCATAATCTGAAGATACATTATATTTAATTTTTCAATATCTTTTTCTAGCAAATTTGTATCTTCCTCATCATCAACCTTTTCTGAACTAGATGCTAGAGATTCATCAAAAACTACATGAATAGATTCTTCTACAATTAATGAATTCTTGTTAAATACTCTAAAGGCTTTACTAGTTGTTGAATATCCTAAGAATATGCATTCATCAGATTTTGCATCAAATTTTTTAAGATTATCTTTACCATTATTATGAATGAAACATTTACAACCAAATGCATGAAAATAACTAATGTTAGGTTTCCTATTATTCCATAATTCATAAGGAGTTTTCTTAAGAATTGGCCTAATTAAAGCTCTGTTAAGGATGTAACATGCCGTGTTATAGCTTCCGCCCAAAAGTATTTTGGTAGATTGCTTTCACATAGCATGGTACGGGCCATGTCCTCTAAGGTTCTATTCTTTCTTTCTACAACTCCATTTTATTGTGGTGTTCTAGGTGCAGAAAAATTATGATGAATGCCATGTTCAGTACAGAAATTTTAAATAAGTGATTTTCAAATTCTGTGCCATGATCACTTCTAAGAGACACTATGGTGTTTTTTTCTCGTTAGTGACTTTCTTGAAAAACTTCATGAATATAGGGAAAGTCTCATCCTTATGAGCTAAAAATAATACCCAAGTGAATCTAGAATAATTATCTACTATCACAAGACCATATTTCTTTCCTCCTAGACTAGTGGTTCTAGTAGGTCCAAAAAGATCCATGTGAAGTAGCTCTAGTGGCCTAGAAGTGAAAATAATATTTTTAGATTTGAAAGAGTTTCTAGTTTGTTTTCCAAATTGACATGCATCACAAATTTTGTTATTTTCAAAATCTAACTTTGGAAGTCCTTTAACTAAATCCATTCTAATTAATTTTAAAATTAAGTATGTGCTTGCATGACCTAATCTACGATGCCACAACCATCCAACCTCATTTACATTAGCATTATCAGCAACTAAACAATGACTACTAGTAGACAGATTGTCTAAATCAATTAAATATACATTATCATTTCTACTTCCAGTAAATATAATGCTATTGTCAATAGGATTAGAAACAGTGCAGATAGAAGCTTCAAATGAAACTTTGAAACCTTTATCACATAATTGGCTAATACTAATTAAATTATGCTTTAAACCATCTACATAAAGAACATTTTCTATAAAAGTGGAGGGAGTTATTTGAATTTTACCATAGCCCATAATCTGGCCTTTGCCATCATCTTTGAAGGTTACTACTCCCCCTCTTTTATCCTCAAGGGTGATGAATTGATCCTTGTCACCCGTCATGTGCCTTGAGCAGCCGCTATCAAGATACCACTTTCGTTTTGATCTTTTGGCCGCAAGACACTCCTGCAAAGTGATCAAACTTTCTGTTTAGGTACCCAAGCTTTATTGGGTCCTTCATGGTTAGTAGCAATGAAGATTGTTCCTTTTGGAACCCATACTTTCTTTCCTTTTATATTTAAATTCTTATTAATTTTTCTGAGATTGCATTCATATGATTTATGTCCTTTCTTGTTACATAATAACATGAAACATCATTCTTATCTTGTTCCTTTCTAAAGAAATTTTTAACATATTTTTGTTTCTTGTTAGGCCTATAAACTAATCCAGCTTTGTCAAATACAGCTCTTTGATTACTTAATAGCAAATTAAGTTTTTCAGAATTGTATGTAAATTTATCAACTATTTTTATATTTATCAACTTTCTTCTTTAAACTAACATTTCATTGGAAATCGATTCTCTTTCTTTTATCAAAATTTCATTTTCAGATTTCAGTTTTTCAACTTCATAAATTAGTTTGTCTTTTTCTTTGATAAGATTTAAATTTTCATTTCTTAAGGATTTGCTTTTCTTTTTTAAAATTTTGAAATCATCAACTAATTCATTAAATGCATCAAATAATTCTTCAAAAGTAAAGTCATGAGTTTCAGTACTTACCTCATCATCTTCTTTTGCCATAAAGAAAATGTTTGCAACTTCTTTTGTTCTTCCTCGGATGAGGATTCTTCGCTGTCGCTCCATGTTGCAACATAAGCCTTCTTCTTCTTTTTGGAGGCTTTCTTCAATTGAGGACAGTCATATCTAAAATGCTCCGGTTTCTTACATTCATAGCATATGAGGGGATTTTCTCTTTGTCCTTGTCCTTCTCTTTTTCTTTTTCTCCATCTATTTTTGTTCCATACTTCTTCTTATGGAAAGGTCTTCTTCTTTGCATGAATTTCTTAAACTTTCTAGCAAGAAGAGCTGTCTTATTATCATCTTCATCCTCACTGTAGTTTTTCTCAATTTCTGCAGCTTTAAGTGCAATGGTCTTCTTCTTCTTGACGTCTTCCTCTATATGCTGTTTTATGGTCAACTCGTGGGTCATTAGTGATCCAAGTAGCTCCTCCAAAGGTAAGGTATTGAGGTCCTTGGCTTCTTGGATTGCAGTCACCTTTGCTTCCCATGACCTTGGAAGAGACCTAAGAATTTTACGAACCAATTCAGAGTTAGTATAGGTCTTGCCAAGACTCTTTAAACCATTCACAATATCAGTAAATCTTGTATACATGCAGGTTATAGATTCAGTTTGTTCCATGCTAAACAATTCATATTTATGAACAAGAATATTAATCTTTGATTCTTTGACTTGATTAGTACCCTCATGGATAACTTTTAATCTGTCCCAAATTTCTTTTACGGAAATACATGTAGAAATTCTATTAAACTCATTAGCATCTAAAGCACAATATAAAACATTCATGGCCTTAGCATTAGCTGAGCCATTTTCCTATCGTTTCATTCCAATCCCTTTCGGGTTTAGGAACCATTGAACCATCTACTAAGTGTGTGGGTATGCTTGGTCCATTAGTGATTACACTCCAAAGTTCATAATCTAAAGCTTGGATAAAGATTCTCATTCTAGCTTTCCAATAAGAATAGTTTGAACCATTAAATAAAGGAGGTCTATTTGTAGAATGACCTTCATCAAATGAAGATCCAGCTTGAGCTGTCATTTGGATCTTTAGCTCTTGATCGCTTGATCAAATAAATAATGAGCACAAGCTCTAATACCAATTGTTGGCCCAGATGGCAACCCAAGAGGGGAGGGTAAATTGGGTTCTTAAAAAAATTTAGCTCTTTAAAACTATGTGCTTTGAAAAAAAGGAGATTGAGTGCAAGATAAATGCTAAGCATAAATAATGAGATAGAAAGAGTGAGAGAGAGACAAAGCACGACAAACACAAAGATTTTATAGTGGTTCGGTGTATCCAACACCTACGTCCACTCCTAAGTAGCACTTGGGCCCACATTATAATCCACTTGATTACAGCCGAGTTGTTTTACAAGCTCACAACTCAAAACTTGTTGTTTTCCCCGGGATCACAACGAACCCAGCTGGTTTTACCGGGCTCACCAGCACAAAACCCAAACACAAGCTATCCTTAGCTTGTCCCCAGGTATACTACCTCCACTATTTCAATCCCTGATTGAATTAGCAAACTCAAATGAAAAATAGAGTTTTAGAATACAAAACAGCTCCTTAAATGAGCAAATATGCAAATAAATAAACAAGGATAGGAAAGCCTGAATGAAGCATTTTAAAAGTAAGCTTTTCTTCTTTTCTTCTTTTTCTCTTCTCCTTTGAAAGATTGAATCAGGGCCTCAGTTCAGATTCTTCAATGAAAGTTGCAGTTGAGAAGTTGAGGATTTGGGGCTTTTGCTTTCTTTCTTCTAACGTTAAAAATCTCCTTGATTTGATCTTGAGAAGCTTGTGGATTTCTCTTTGAACTTTCTGGGATTGATGGAATTGAGCTCTGAGTCTTTTCCTCTTTAATTTTTCTCTTAAGATTTTTCGAATTTTTTCAGTCTCTTCTCTCTCTGTTCTCTTCTTTTTCAAACGGATGATTTCTCTTTTTATAGATCTCTTAATCCAAGTTTAGATGGAAAATATAGCCATTATGAGATGCTTGGATACTTCTACACACAAAGAAAAATAGCCGTTAGAGATTAGGTAGAAAAAATATTACCGTTGGAGTCCGTTCTGACAATTAAAAATCCGTTCCTGACAGGTTGGAGTTGGCTCCAACTTTTCAGGAGTCGGCTCCAGATCGGGTGGCCAAAAATAACAAATAAAAAGTTGTTGAGGAGTCAGCTCCGAGAAAGTTAAGTGTCGGCTCATTGCTTTCGGGAGTTGGCTCCGGAATCCAAGAGTGTCGGCTCCAGAAATGTCCATAAAAACACATTCTCTGTTCTCAGGTTAGAGTCGACTCCAGAAACTCAGGTGGTGGCTTCCGAACTCTTAGGTGTCGGCTCTCGAATTCTAGGTGTCGGCTTCGAAAACTGAAATAGAATACACTTCTCTGTATCTCAGATTGGAGTCGGCTCCGAAACTCTGGGTGTCGACTCCGGATCATGCCAAAAATTCAGAAATCTTCTGATACGCCTTGGGTTCGGATCCTGACTATTTGGGTGTCGACTCTAAGTTCTGAACTTTGAAAAATTCTTTTAAAATTTGGTTTAAAACTTATTCATTTATTCCTTTTGATTGATTAAACATTTTTAATCCCAGAAGCACTTAATAAATCTATCAGAAACATAGTGAATATACTCAAGTCTTTTGTTAATCATTAAAATTAATAATTGGGTCAACAGTTCCTAAATAGATAGTGATCAGGATCCTAATTTGATTAGGAATCCCAATCATAAGATCAAATTTTATAAAATTTAAGTTAATTAAAATTAATCTAAAATTTGCATATAGGATATGTAACCTAGCATAAAATAAATGTTGTACATGTATGATGAGACCTAAATGCATAAATTCCCTCCATGAATTTTATGTCCTTATGCCTTCCATTGTTCACATGATACAAAATCATTAGGGCATGAGATTTGTTGTGCCATAACCAAGATCGAGTGAAACTATGAGTTGATTGGGGAACAATAGGTTGACTTAACTAAGTTAGCTGGCATAATTGGCCATAGTCAGGGTCAGTCTAATCTAGAGGCAAAAGTTTAGGATGATCACATGCAGATGTAATTGTCAAGGCAATGTACCTTAAATAATATAGGAGTCACATTAGATGTCATTGATAAATATTTACCTAATTTGGCTTACTAAGATTTATTGTGCCATAGCCAGGTCAAGGTAAGTCAATTTAAGGATCCTAACCCACTAAAAAATAATTTGATAATTTCTTGAGATTAATAGAGAGTACTATTAAGCTCGATAAAATAGTAAAACAAATCGATTTAATTAAATATTTTTAAAAATTACCATATTAAATTGATGATTTGTATTCATAATAATTGACTCGTTCTATTTTTTTTACAATTGTTAGAGACACCATGAGTATGAATATCAACCTTAGAAGTATCTTAAAGTTCAACAAGTTGATCGGACCCAATTTTTCTAATTGGCTAAGAAATATCAAGATCGTTTTGTGATTTGAGAAAATCCTATTTGTCCTTGATGAGGATGCACCAGAGGTCCCACCTGTAAATGCTCCAACTGAAGTTCTTCTGGCATACAATCAGCATAAAGATTACGAGGAGATGGCCACATATTTGATGTTGGCCTCTATATCACCAGATCTTCAAAAACAATATGAGCATTTAAATGCTCATGAGATTTTGTTGCATCTGCAAGAGTTGTTTGGTGCACAACTCGCTATGAGAGGTTTCAGACCTTCAAAGAGCTATTTCAGTGCAAAATGACTAAGAGTTCATCAGTGGGTGAACTCGTGCTAAAAATGATCAATTTGATTGAGAAGTTAGCATGATTAGGTTTCCTAATAACCATAAACTGAGTATTGACTTGGTTTTATAGTCATTGCCTCCCAGCTATTCGCAGTTTATTCTTAACTTTAACATGAACATGCTCGAGGCTACATTGCCTGAGCTCGCAAATATGCTGACTAATGCCAAGCCCAGCATCAAGAAGGATAAAGGGAAATTAATGGTTGTAGAATCTTTGGGCACTCGTAAGAGGCATCTGAAGAAGAATAAAGCCTAAAAGGTCAAGGCAACCAAGCCAACGAAGGGCATTAAGAAGGATGTAGCCAAAGAAAAATATCACTTTTGTGGCAAAAATGGGCACTGAAAGCATAACTGCAGAGCTTATTTGACAAGCCTAAAAGAAAAGAAGCATACGGATGCTTCCACATCATGTGCGTTCATAATTGAGATATTTTCTTCTATTACTTCTTATTCCACTTGGGTATTGGATACCGATTATGGGTCTCATATTTGTATTAATATGTAGATGATAAGAAATAGTAGAAGACTGGGAAAGGATTAAGTGATCCTGTGCATAAAAATGAAGCAAAGGTTGCAGCATTAGCTGTAGGAATTTGCTCTTTATCTTTGCCCACAGGGCTTGTAATAGAACTTAGTAATTGTTACTATGTGTCGAACATAACAAAGAACATCATATCCATTTTATGTTTAGTAAAGGATGGGTATTCATTTGAAATTAAAAATAAATGTATTTTTATTTTTTGAAATGAAATGTTCTTTTGTTCTGCTAAATTGTTCAACAGAATTTATGTTCTTAATCTTCAAGCCCCTATTATCAATATTGAATCAAAAAGATTAAAATCAAATAATTCTAGGGACTCATACTTATGGCATTGTCATCTAGGTCATGCAAATGAAAAGCGTTTAACCAAGTTACATAAGGATGGATACTTGGCCTCATTCGATTGGGAATCGTTTGAGAAATGCAAGTTATGCTTACTTGGCAAAATGACCAAGTCACCTTTTATTAGAAAAGATGAGCGAGCAACTGAATGTTTGGGTTTAGTACATTCTGATGAATGCAGATCCATCAACATTCAAGCCATAGGAGGTTTTTCTTATTTCATCACATTCATAGATGACCATAGTAGGTATGGTTATGTGTATCTGATGAAACACAAATCTGAAGCCTTTGAAAAGTTCAAAGAATTTAGATGTGAAGTAGAACAACAAATTGGCAAGAGTATTAAGATACTTTGATCAGATCAAGATAGTGAATACTTGAGCCATCAGTTCGTAGATTATTTGAAGAAGAATGAGATTATTCTTTAATGGACTCCTTCTGCTACACCACAACGCAATGGTGTGTCGAAAAGAAGAAATCGCACACTATTAGACATGGTGCATTCTATGATGAGCCTTGCAGATCTTTCAAAAATATCAAGATAGGATTTGTCTCTCTTGATAGAGAGGGTTATATCCTACGACCATTTGATAGATTAAATTGACTGTTAAATCCTTGCAAGATTGAGTTGGAATTTAAAATTGTTTCAAAGTTTCAATTCATGTGAGTCAATTTTTCTTGAGATCAAGTAAACAAAGATCAGTTGTAGGGTTAACACATTCCATATCACTGACTGATCTGAGATATGTAACGAAGGGATTAAATCATACGTTAACCGTTCATGGATAGGTATTGATGACCACGTCAACAAAATCCTTAACACTTGGATGGTTATGATGATTTGTTAGAGGCCGCTTATGATCTATAATCATGGATTCTTTGACTTAATCAAGGAGTTGATTTGGTTAAAGAATTGACTTGGATAATATATTGATCAAGTCAACCCTAGGGTCAATTAAGGGATATGATTATTGACAATATGTCAAGGAACCTAATGGGTCACATGCATTAAGTAGATTTTGGATGAAATTAAAATGTGAATTAAGTTGGACTTAATTCAGATTAGATGACCAATTAAATGGAATTGGGTTTGACTCAATCTTAATGAGAGAACATAAAATTAATAAATAGGATTCATCATCTAAGGGAGAGATTTTTTATACATGTGATGTACATATGATTAGATACCCAATTAGGCTTGATCCATGTGATGAATGGCTTAGATTAATTGAGATTAATCAAATAAATAATATGGTGTATAATTGAATCCATATGATGGGCATAACCCATTTTCATGCCATGGTGGAGTGCATGCCAAATTCTGGGTGTGTGGTCATGATTTATTGACATCTTATTTTTTAGGGATGCGACTTGGTGGTTGAGGAGTTGGGTAGTTGAAAACCTTACATAACTAATTACCTAAATTTGTTAGGAAAGTTATCAACTAATCCTCAACTTGATATGGTTAGATGTTTGTTATCAATTTGATATGGTTAGACGTTTATTATCAACTTGATATGGTTGCATGGTTGGATGGTTGAAATACAATCTTTCTTTTGATGGAACCACACAACCTCTTCTTCATGAATAAAAGAGAGAGACGCCCCCCTTTGGAAGGCACGCCTAACTCCTCCTCTCTCTCTCTTGGATGCCCTTGCCCCTCTTTCTCTCTCTAGAATGCCCTTTCTTTGTCTAGGACGTCCTCTCTCTCTTGGACATTCTGCATCCTCTCTTTCTTTAGTTCAATATTGAATCTTGATTAGAGAACTATTCTCTCTTGATTTGGGAAATCAATTTAAGAAGGAAAGAGGCGCTAATATCCCTCATTGGAAGATCATCATCCAATCCTAGGAGGACATCATCCAAAGATCTCTGCATGGATCACTATTAGAGGCTGAAAGCGTGGACTACTAATGGTAAATTATTTATCGACTTTATCAGTCTTCATTTGCAATAAAGAATACATATATGATTTAGAATTAATTTTAGATCTAATTTTGTTAACTAAATTAGCTCCCTAAACATCTTGGGATTTGGAAATTAAATCATATATATTTTTTAATCTTTTGATGCATAATATGAATTTGATTCATATAAAAATATATAGAATTTCTAACAATTTGTGCTTCAGATATGAACCTTAGTTCTATTACCTATATGTCATACCTTTCCACATTCTCTCATCATCTTTCCAAGTTGTAGGTGAATCTTGTGTGTTTGTTCCATGGATTGCAAGCATACTGCCTTCTCAGTTTGCTTCATTTGTATAAAAACTATTTGACGAAGTTTAATTACAGCATTTAGAAATAATGAGTACAATTATTATACATTTAGAAAGCTATTGAAGTTAATAAACATTGAAAAAAAAATTGTGTAGAGTTGGCCCTTTGATAGAGTATGGCTATCAAGGATTCGAAACTTGGGGCATACTTTTGGAGTGTACTATTCTGATGAGAGAATCATACTTGGACTGCACCTAGGATGCTGGTGTTGACTCAATTATTGATTTTGATGATTAATAAAAGATATGAGTATATTCATTTTGTTACTAATAAATGTAACAAGTGTTATAGGGCGTAAAAATATTTGATCAATCAAAAAGGATAAAGAAACATGTTTTGAATCAAGATTGAAAAAGAAATTTTAAAGTTCAGAGACTGGAGTCGACACCCAAATGGTAAGGAGCCGACCCCAAGGTGTATCAGAAAGTTTCTGGGATTTTGGCATGGTCCGGAGTCGACACCCAAGGTCTCGGAGCCGACTCCAACATTAGATACAGTGAAGTACATTCTGTTTTAGTTTCCGAAGCCAACACCTAGAATTCGGGAGCCAACACCTGATATTTCGAGAGCCGACACCTGAGTTTCCGGAGTTGACTCTAACCTGGGAACATAGAGCATATTTTATGGACTATTTTGGAGCCGACACTTACAGTTTTTCGGAGCCGACTCCCAAAAGCGACGAGACGACACTTACCTTTTTCGAAGCCGACTCCCTAACAACTTTTTCTTTACTATTTTTGAACACCCGATTTGAAGCCGACACTTGAAAAGTTGGAGCCGACTCCAATCTGTCAGGAACGGATTTTTTATCTGTCAGAAAATACTCCAACGGTAAGATTTCTTTTCACCTAACTTCTAACGGCTATTTTCTTTGTGTGTAGAAGATTCCAAACGTCTCCAACGACTAGTTTCCCCACCTAAAACCTGGATTAAGGGATCTATAAAAAGGGGACCATCCATTTGAAAATGTGACGAAAATATTTGAGAGAAAATAGATTGAACAATCCGAGAAGTCTTGAGCAAGAAATCAAAAAGGAAAGAGTCAAAGTTCAAATCCATCAACTCCAGAAAAGCTCAAAGAGAAATCCAAGGCATTAAAGCTCAAAATCGAAGGATTTCCTAAGTGAAGAAATAAGAAGCAAAAGCCCTGATTTTTCCATCTTCTCAATTGCAAGTTTTTAAGAATCTGAGCTGAGGCACTGATTCAACCTTTCAAAGAAGAAGAGGAAAAGAAGAAAAGAAGAAAAGCGCACATTCAAAGATCTTCAAACATGCTTTTCTAATCCTTGTTTAGTTTATTGCCTATTTTCTTATTTGAGGAGCCTTCTTGTATCTTAAACTCTATTCTCATTTACTGTTTACTAGTTCAATCAAGGGATTGAATTAGTTGAGGTAGTTTACCTCGGGGACAAGCTAAGGATAGCTTGTGTTTTGGGTTTTATGCTGGTGAGCCCGGAAAACCAGCTGGGTTCGTTGTAATCCCGGGGGAAACAACAAGTTTTGAGTTTTGTGCTTGTAAAATAACTCGGCTGTAATCAAGTAGATTATAGCGTGGACCCAAGTGGTACTTGGGAGTGAATGTAGGTGTTGGATACACCGAACCACTATAAAATTCTTGTGTTTTGCATGTTTTAACTCTCTCACTCTATCTCTTTATTTGTGCTTAATACTTATCCTGCACTTAATACTATTTACTCCAAAGCACATAGTTTTTTTTAAAAGGCTAATTTTTTTTAAAACCCAATTCACCCCCCCCCCTCTTGGGTTGCCATTTGGGCCAACAATTAGTATCAGAGCTTGTACTCATCTGAATTTGGTCTAACGATCAAGAGCAAAAGATCCAAATGGCAGCTCAAGCTAGTTCATCTTATTTAGAAGGTCAATCCACTAATCGACCTTCTTTATTTAATGGAACTAATTATAGTTATTGGAAAGCTAGGATGAAGATTTTTATTCAAGCACTTGACTATGATCTATGGGGAATCATAGTTAATGGTCCACACACCCACAATTAGAGTAGACAACATGGTGATTCCTAAACCGGAAATGGAATGGGATGAACATGATAAGAAGTTGGCTCAGCTCAATGCTAAAGCCATGAATGTTTTGTATTGTTCATTGGATGCAAATGAATTTAATCAAATTTCTACATGTATTTCCGCAAAAGAAATTTGGGATAGATTAGAAGTTAACCATGAGGGTACTAATCAAGTAAAATAATCAAAAATTAATATTTTGATGCATAAATATAAACTATTTAGCATGGAACAAACTGAAACTATTATGCATGTACACAAGATTCACTAATATTGTAAATGGTTTGAAAAGTCTTGGTAAGACTTATACTAATTCTAAACTTGTGCATAAAATTCTTAGGTCACTTCCAATATCATGGGAAGCGAAAGTGACTGCAATCCAAGAAGCCAAGGATTTAAATGTTTTACTTTGGAGGAGCTACTTGGATCCTTAATGCCTCATGAGCTGACTATGAAACAATATCAAGAGGAGGAAGTCAAAAGAAGAAGACAATTGCTCTTAAAGCTGCAGAAAAAGAGATAAGCAGCAGTGAGGAAGAAGAGGAAGATGATGAGACAGCTCTCCTTGCTAGAAAATTTAAGAAATTTATGCAAAGAAGGAGACCCTTCCATAAGAAGAGATATGGAACAAAAATGGTAGGAGAGAAAGAAAAAGAGAAGGACAAGGACAAAGAAAAAGAGAAAGACTCCTTAATATGTTATGAATGCAAGAAACCGGGGCATTTCAGATATGACTGTCCTCAATTGAATAAAGCCTACAAGAAGAAGAAGAAAGCTTATGTTCCAACATGGAGCGATAGCGAAGAATCCTCTTCCGAGGAGGAACAAAAAGAAGTTGCAAATATTTGCTTCATGGCAAACAACGATGACGAGGTAAATATCGAAACCCTCAATGATGATTTTACATTTGATAAATTATATGAAGCTTTCAATGAATTAGTCAATAATTTTAAAATTCTGAAAAAGAAAAACAAGTTTTTGAAAAGTAAAACTTACATCTGTGTAAAGAGAAAAATAAATTAACGCTTGAAGTTAAGGATTTAAAAGATGAAAAGGAGAGATATCTAAAAGAAAAAGAATTAATCATGAATGAAAACCTTAACTTAAAGAAAGAAGTTGAAAAATATAAAAACATAGTCGATAAATTTACATATAGCTCTAAAAAACTGAATTTACTTTTAAGTAATCAACGGGCTGTTTTTGATAGAGCTAGATTAGGATATAGACCAAACATGAAACAAAAATTTAAAACATTTTTGTTAAGAAAACAAATGATGTTATGTGTTACAATTGCAACAAGAAAGGCCATAAATCTTATGAATGTAATGCAAGAAAAAGTAACAAGAAATTAAATGTTAAAGGAAAGAAAATATGGGTTCCAAAGGAACAATCTTTTTTGCTACTAACCATGAAGGACCCAAGAAGGCTTGGGTACCTAAATATAAGACTTGATCATTTTGCAGGAGTGTCTTGCGGCCAAAAGATCAAAGCGAAAGTGGTATCTCGATAGTGGCTGCTCAAGACACATGACGGGTGACAAGGATCAATTCATCACCCTTAAAAGCAAAAGAGGAGGAGTTGTTATGTTTGGTGACAATGGCAAAGGCCAAATCATGGGGTTTGGTAAAATTCAAATAACTCCCTCCACATATATTGAAAATGTTTTATATGTCAATGGTTTAAAACATAATCTAATTAGTATTAGTCAATTGTGATAAAGGTTTTAAAGTATCATTTGAAGCTTCTATCTGCACTGTTTCTAATCCCATTGATAATAGCATTGTTTTTACTGGAAATAGAAATGGCAATGTATAATTGATTGATTTAGATAATTTGTCTACTAGTAATCATTGCTTAGTTGCTAATAATGCTAATATGAATGAGATTGGTTGGTTATGACATCGTAGATTAGGTCATGCAAGCACACACCTAATTTTAAAATTAATTATAATGGATTTAGTAAAAGGTCTTCCATAACTAGATTTTGAAAATAACAAAATTTGCGATGCATGTCAATTTGGAAAGCAAACTAGAAACTCTTTCAAAACTAAAAACATTGTTCCACTTCTAGGCCACTTGAACTACTTCACATGGATCTTTTTGGACCTACTAGAACCACTAGTCTAGGAGGAAAGAAATATGGTCTTGTGATTGTAGATGATAATTCTAGATACACTTGGGTATTATTTTTAGCTCATAAAGATGAGACCTTTCCAATATTTCTGAAATTTTTCAAGAAGGTCACAAACAAGAAAACAACACCATAGTGTCTCTTAGAAGTGATCATGGCATGAATTTAAAAATCATTTATTTGAAAACTTTTGCATTGAAAATGGCATTCATCATAATTTCTCTGCACCTAGGACACCACAACAAAATGGAGTTGTAGAAAGAAAGAATAGAACTTAGAAGACATGGCCCGTACCATGCTATGTGAAAGCCAACTCCCAAAGTACTTCTTGGGCAGAAGCTATAAATAGGGTATGTTACATTCTTAATAGAGCTTTAATTAGGCCAATCCTCAAGAAAACTCCTTATGAACTATGGAACAATAGAAAACCAAACATTAGTTACTTTCATGCATTTGGTTGTAAATGTTTCATTCATAATAATGGTAAGATAATCTTAAAAAATTTGATGCAAACTCTGATGAAGGCATATTCTTAGGATATTCAACATCTAGTAAAGCCTATAGAGTGTTTAACAAAAGAAACTTAATTGTAGAAGAATCTATTCATGTAGTTTTTGATGAATCTTTAGCATCGAGTTCGGGAAAATTTGATGATGAAGATATAAATTTACTTGAGAGAGATATTGAAAAATTAAATATAGATGTATCTTCAGATCATGAACAAGAAGCTAAAGGTGATGATTCTCCTAGTGTTGATGTTATTGATGCTAATCATAATGATGTAGATCTTCCTAGAGATTGGAGATATGCCTATGGTCATCCAAAGAAATTAATTATAGGTGATCCATCTCAAGGAGTAAGGACTAGATCATCAATGAGAAACATCAATAATCATCTTGCATTTGTATCTCAAATTGAACCTAAAACTATTGAAGAAGCTGAAAAAGATAATAATTGGATGTTAGCTATGCAAGAAGAATTAAATCAATTTACTAGGAATAATGTCTGGACCCTTGTAGATAGACCTAAAGATCATTCTGTTATAGGATCAAAATGGGTATTTAGAAATAAATTAGATGAAAATGGTATAGTAATTAGAAACAAAGCTAGATTAGTTGCAAAGGATATAATCAAGAAGAAGGAATTGATTTTGATGAAACTTTTGCACCTGTAGCTAGATTAGAAGCAATTAGATTATTACTTGCATTTGCATGTCATATGCATATCAATTTATTTCAAATGGATGTTAAAATGCATTTTTAAATGGATTTATAAATGAGGAAGTTTTTGTTGAACAACCACCTGGTTTTGAAGATCATGAATTTCCAAATCATGTTTTTAAATTGCACAAAGCACTTTATGGTTTAAAACAAGCACCTAGAGCTTGGTATGATAGGTTAAGTAAATTTCTAATTGAAAATGACTTTTCTAGAGGAAATGTTGATAAAACATTATTTTTGAAAAGAAAAGATAAAGATTTATTGGTAGTACAAATATATAGATGATATTGTATTTGGTGCTACTAACAATCTCTTTGTCAAGAATTTGCCAAGTTAATGCAGGGAGAATTCGAGATGAGCATGATGGGAGAACTCATTTCTTCCTTGGACTCCAAATCAAACAAGAAAGAGGGGATCTTCATCAACCAAAGAAAATATACAAAGGAAATCCTCAAAAAGTTTGGGATGGAATCAATCAAACCCCTCGGAACACCAATGAGTCCCTCATGCAAACTAGACAAAGATGAAGACGGTAAGAAGTTGATCAAAAATATCGAGGTATGATCGGATCTCTACTTTACTTAACAGTTAGTAGACCAGATATTATGTTTGCTGTTTGTTTATGTGCTAGATTTCAATCTGAACCTAAAGAATCTCACTTAATTGCTGTTAAAAGAATTTTAAGATATCTAAGTGGAACTAAAAATGTAGGATTATGGTATTCTAGAGACTCAACATTAAACTTAATTGCATATTCTGATTCTGATTATGCTGGATGTAAATTAGATAGAAAAAGCACAAGTGGTGCATGCCAATTCTTAGGAAGTAACTTAATCTCTTGGTTTAGCAAAAAGCAAAATTCAGTTGCATTATCAACTGCTGAAGCAGAATATGTTGCAGCTGGAAGTTGCTGTGCTCAAATCCTTTGGATTAAGCGACAACTTGAAGACTATGGTATCACACTTGATAAAACACCTATAGATGTGATAACACTAGTGCAATCAATTTAACTAAAAATCCAATTCAACATTCAAGAACAAAACACATAGAAATTAGATATCATTTATAAGAGAACATGTAGCTAATAATGAAATTTGTCTTGATTATGTAATACTGAAGAACAATTAGCTGACATATTTACAAAACCTTTAAGTGAAGAAAGATTTTGTTATCTTAGAGGAGAATTAGGATTTGTAACCCTTTGAAATGATTTTGAAACCCTTAAGGATGACTATCTAGATTTATCAATTTCTTGAATTCCCTCATAATTTTAAGGAAATTTATCTAGTCATTTGATAATTTGATTCTCTATATTCCAAAGATTTTTTCAAAAATTTATTGACCTTATTTTGACAAGTTTCGGCTGTTTAAACTCATTTGTTTTTCTCTGAAACTGTCAGTGGAGTCAACACCTCAATTTGAGGAGTTGACACCTCTTCTGTGTCGCTCTAGGTCAATGACCTTGGAGCCGACACCCACGTAAGTGGAGCCGACTCTAGTTTGGGCGCTAACTGTGTTAGCGACTTGGAGTCGATACCCGACTTTGCGGGAGTCGACACCTGGTGGTCCTAAATTGACTTTATTAGGGCAGAGTCGACACTTCCGCGATATCTATCTTCCCCAAACCCTTTCCAAACTTTCTCCAAACCCTCTCAAAACCTCCCAAAGTCAAATACTCTCCAAATCTATCATTCCTAAAGATTTCAATGGCACCTAAGCATAGGGGATCGGTTCTTGATGCTCCCGTTGTTACGAGGAAACGTATGACGAGGTGTCCAGTCCGTGAACCCACTCCGAGTGATGATTCCTCATCAACACCATCAGATAATCTTGGCCCCTCATCTCCACAGGTAGATACTTTAGCTGGGCGAGTTATTACAATGGGTAGAAAAGTAGATTTTGATTTCTTTGATTCTGAGGGTTTTGACATTGGAAGACAAATCAAGGAACTTGGTTGGGATAGTGTTGACCCAATTGATGATTTGATGATTAACAAAACTATTTGAGTATAACAATTGAAGGCTCTAATGATTTTGATTAAGTTTTTCAGATTATAAGTCGATTGAATGATCAAAATCAGGAGTTAAATCTTGTTCTGGATCGAATCTAATGTCTAGGTAAGATTGCAGACATTAGAGTCGACTCCGAGAATCACAGAGCCGACTCCAGTATCTGGCACGGAAGTTAGAGTCGACTCCGAGACTGTTAGAGCCGACTCCAACAGAAAAGACAGAACGTTGATTTTTCTGGCCCCGACTTAGAGTCGACTCCGGGTCTGTTAGAGTCGACTCCAGAAAAGTTTCTTGTCGACCCCAGAAAAGTCAGAGACGACTCCAGAATTAACGGATTAAAGTGTTTCGAGTTAGAGCCGACTCCAGAAAAGTTAGAGTCGACTCCAACCCACCTGGAACGAAAAATCAAATTGCCAGATCAGCTCTAACGGTAATATTTCTATTTTACTTTATTTCTAACGGATATATTTTGTTGCAAGGTACACTCCAACGGATAGTTTTCTTCCAAAAATGGTTTGAAAGAAATCTATAAAAAGGGAAGACTATCATTCAAAAAAGAACGGAAAAAAAAAGAAGAAAAACGGAAATAGAGAAATCCCAATTCAAAAATCCGAAAAAGAGAGAGCCTGAATCTCAAGAGAAAAACCTTCTAGCTCAAATCCACTCCACTCCAAAAAGCTCAAGAGGAATCCAAGGCATTCAAATCAAAGTTTTGGTGGATTTCCCAAATTGGAGAAAGAGGATCAGTTTCTTGCTTTTCAATCCTTCTCAACTGCTTCAACTGTGAAGAATCGGAGCTGAGGCTTGATTCAATCTAGCAAGGAGAAGAAGAAAAGAAGAAAAGCTCAAAAGCCAACCAACTACAAATCAGGCTTTTCTAAACCTTGTTCATTTATTTGATTATTTGCTCATTGAGGAGCTGTGTACTTGAAAAATAATATTTCTTTTGTTTGTGTCTAGTTCAATCTGGGGGATTGAACTAGTGGAGGTAGTCTTACCTCGGTACAAGCTTGGTATAGCTTGTGTTAGGGTTTTTGTGCTGGTGAGCCCGAAAAACCGGCTGGGTTCGTTGTGATCCCGGGAAAACAACAAGTTTGAGTTGTGAGCTTGTAAAACAACTCGGCTGTAATCAAGGAAGATTATAGTGTGGACCCAAGTGAATCTTGGGAGTGGACGTAGGTGTTGGATACACCGAACCACTATAAAATCTTTGTGTTTGCCGTGTCTCCTTTATCTCTATCTCTATCTCTATCTTATTGATTGTATTTTGTTTTTTGCATCTGCATTCACTTTCACTCACACTAAGCAAACAAATTTAAAAGGTTTAAATTTTTTAAAGAACCCAATTCACCCCCCCCTCTTGGGTTGTCATCTGGGCCAACAATTGGTATCAGAGCTAGTGCTCATTAGATTTTGATCACACGATCAAGAGCTAAAGATCCAAATGGCAACTCAAGTTGGATCATTTGCTGAAGGTCATTCTACGAATAGACCCACTGTTTAATGGTTCAAATTATTCATATTGGAAAGCTAGAATGAGGATATTCATTCAAGCTTCTGACTATGAACTATGGGGTGTTATAATTAATGGACCTAGTACACCCACACATGTTATTGATGGCACTATTGTTCCTAAGCCCGAAAGGGACTGGAATGATAATGATAGGAAGATGGCACAGCTTAACGCTAAAGCCATGAATGTTTTATATTGCTCTTTAGATGCAAATGAATTTAATAGAATCTCCACATGTAATTCCGCAAAGGAGATTTGGGATAGATTAGAGGTTACCCATGAGGGTACCAACCAAGTAAAAGAATCTAAAATTAATATTCTTGTTCATAAATATGAGTTGTTTAGCATGGAACAATCTGAAACCATTGCATGCATGTATACTAGATTTACAGATATTGTAAATGGTTTAAAAAGTCTTGGTAAGACATATACTAACTCAGAACTTGTTCGAAAAATTCTTAGGTCACTACCAAGATCATGGGAAGCAAAATGACAGCAATCCAAGAAGCAAAGGACCTCAACACTCTACCCTTAGAGGAGCTTCTAGGATCACTTATGACCCATGAGTTGACAATGAAGCAGCATGTAGAGGAGGACACAAAGAAGAAGAAAGTGATTGCCCTCAAAGCTGCAAAAGAAGAAGAGAGCAGCAGCGATGATGATGATGATGATGATGAGAGACTGCTCTCTTAGCTAAAAAGTTTAAAAGATTCATGAGGAGAAAGAAACCCTTCCACAAGAAGAAATTTGGAGCAAAGTGGGAAGGAGAAAAGGATAAGAACAAGGACAAGGACAAAGAAAAAGAGAAAGACCCCTTGACTTGCTATGAGTGTAATAAACCGGGGCACTTTAGGAATGAATGTCCTAAATTAAAGAAAGCCTACAAAAAGAAAAAGAAGGCTTATGTGGCGACTTGGAGTGATAGCGAAGAATCTTCTTCCGAAGAAGAAGAACAAAAGGAAGTCGCAAATGTATGTTTTATGGCGGACGACAACGATGAGGTAAGTTCGATAACCCTTGCGATGAGTTTGCATTTGATGAATTATTTGATGCTTTTAATGAACTTGTCGGCGATTTCAAGGTTTTGAAAAAGAAATACAAGCTTTTGAAAAATGAAAATTCAACTTTCATTAAAGAAAAGGAAGATCTTAATAATGAAGTTAAGAAACTTAAATCTGAAAATGAAATTTTGGTAAAAGAAAAAGAATTAATTTCCAATGAAAATGATAAACTAAGGAAAGAGGTTGAAAAATATAAGAACATAGTTGATAAGTTTACCTTAAGCTCAACTAAATTGAACATGTTATTAAATAGTCAAAAAGCAGTTTTTGACAAAGCCGGATTAGGGTATAACACTTTAGAAAACAAAAATCACTGAAAAATATTTTTGTGCGTGCTGGCCAAAGTAATTTTACATGCTTTAAATGTAATCAAAAAGGACATAAATCTTATGAATGTAAAATTCTAAAACCTAATAAAAACTTAAATATTAAAGGAAAGAAAATATGGGTTCCGAAAGGAACAATTTTTATTGCTACTAACCATGAAGGACCCAAGAAAGCTTGGGTACCTAAACATAAGACTTGATCATCTTTGCAGGAATGTCTTGTGGCCAAAAGATCAAAGAGAAAGTGGTATCTTGATAGTGGCTGCTCAAGACATATGACGGGTGACAAAGATCAATTCATCACCCTTGAAGAAAAGAGGAGGAGTTGTTACATTTGGCGATAATGGCAAAGGCCAAATCTTGGGGTTGGTAACATTCAAATAACTCCCTCCACATATATTGAAAATGTACTTTATGTTGATGGTTTAAACATAATTTAATTAGTATAGTCAATTATGTGACAAAGGTTTTAAAGTATCATTTGAATCTTCTATATGCACAGTTGCTAATCCCATTGATAATAGCATTGTTTTTATTGGAAATAGAAATGGCAATGTATACTTGATTGACTTAGACAATTTGTCTACTAATAATCATTGCTTAGTTGCTAATAATGCTAATATGAATGAGATTGGTTGGTTGTGGCATCGAAGATTAGGTCACGCAAGCACACACCTATTTCAAAACTAATTAGAATGGATTTAGTAAAAGGACTACCTAAAATAGATTTTGAAAATAACAAAATATGTGATGCATGTCAGTTTGGAAAACAAACGAGAAGTTCTTTTAAATCTAAAAATGTTGTTTCAACTTCTAGGCCATTAGAGCTACTTCACATGGACCTTTTTGGACCAACTAGAACCACAAGTCTAGGAGGAAAGAAATATGGTCTTGTGATAGTAGATGATTACTCTAGATTCACTTGGGTAATGTTTTTAGCTCACAAAGATGAGACTTTCTCGATATTCCTGAAATTCTTCAAGAAAGTAACAAATGAGAAAAACACTACCATAGTGTCTCTAAGAAGTGATCATGGAACTGAATTTGAAAATCACTTATTTGAAAGTTTTTGCAATGAAAATGGTATTAATCATAATTTTTCTGCACCAAGAACCCCTCAACAAAATGGAGTAGTTGAAAGGAAAAATAGGACTCTAGAAGACATGGCCCGTACCATGCTATGTGAAAGTAAACTCCCGAAATACTTTTGGGCGGAAGCTATTAACACAGCATGTTACATCCTAAATAGAGCTTAATAAGACCTATTTTAAAGAAAACACCTTATGAATTATGGCATGATAGAAAACCCAACATTAAATATTTTCATGCATTTGGTTGTAAATGTTTTATTCATAATAATGGTAAAAATAACTTAGGAAATTTGATGCTAAATCTGATGAAGGAATATTCTTAGGTTATTCAACAACTAGTAAAGCATATAGAGTATTTAACAAGAAGTTTAGTTGTTGAAGAATCCATTCATGTAGTTTTTGATGAATCTTTAGCATCGTTCCAAAAGATTGATGATGAGGAAGATACAAACATAATTGAAAAAATCTTGAAAAACTTAATATTGATGTATCTTCAGATCATGAACAAGAAGCTAAAGATAATGATTCACCTAATGATGATGTAATACTAATCATAATGATATAGATCTACCAAGAGATTGGAGATATGCTTATAGTCATCCCAAGGAATTGATTATAGGTGATCCATCTCAAGGAATAAGAACTAGATCATCTATGAGAAATATTAGTAATCATCTTGCATTTGTATCACAAATTGAACCTAAAACTATTGAAGAAGCTGAAAAAGATAATAATTGGATGTTAGCAATGCAAGAAGAATTAAATCAATTCACTAGAAATAATGTATGGACATTAGTTGAAAGACCTAAAAATCATTCTGTTATAGGATCAAAATGGGTTTTTAGAAATAAACTAGATGAAAATGGCATAGTAATTAGAAACAAAGCTAGATTAGTTGCAAAAGGATATAATCAAGAAGAAGGTATTGATTTTGATGAAACCTTTGCACCTGTAGCTAGATTAGAAGCCATTAGGCTATTACTTGCATTTGCATGTCACATGAATTTAACTTATTTCAAATGGATGTAAAAGTGCATTTTTAAATGGATTTATAAATGAAGAAGTATTTGTAGAACAACCACCAGGTTTTGAAGATCATGAATTTTCAAATCACGTTTTTAAATTGCACAAAGCTTTATATGGTTTGAAACAAGCACCTAGAGCTTGGTATGATAGATTAAGTAAATTCTTAATTGAAAATGATTTTACAAGAGGAAATGTTGATAAAACATTGTTTTTGAAAAGAAAAGTAAAGATTTACTTGTAGTTCAAATATATGTTGATGACATTTTTTGGTGCTACTAACAATCTTCTATGTCAAGAATTTGCTAAGTTAATGCAGGGAGAATTTGAAATGAGCATGATGGGAGAACTCAATTTCTTCCTTGGACTCCAAATCAAACAAAGCAAAGAGGGAATCTTTATCAACCAAACAAAGTACACAAGAGAAATTCTAAAGAAGTTTGGTATGGAATCAATCAAACCCCTCGGAACACCAATGAGTCCTTCATGCAAGCTGGACAAAGATGAAGAAGGTAAGAAGGTTGATCAAAAATATTATCGAGGTATAATCGGATCCCTACTTTACTTAACTGCAAGTAGACCAGACATAATGTTTGCTGTTTGCTTATGTGCTAGATTTCAGTCTGAACCTAAAGAATCACATTTAATTGCTGTTAAAAGAATTCTTAAGATACTTAAGTGGAACAAAAAATGTAGGTTTATGGTATTCTAGAGACTCAACATTAAACTAATTGCATATTCTGATTCTGATTATGCTGGATGTAAGTTAGATAGAAAAAGCACAAGTGGTGCATGCCAATTTTTAGGAAGTAACTTAATCTCATGGTTTAGCAAAAAGCAAAATTCAGTTGCATTATCAACTACTGAAGCTGAATATGTTGCAGCTGGAAGTTGCTGTGCTCAAATCCTATGGATTAAGCGACAACTTGAAGACTATGGTATCACACTTGATAAACACCTATAAGATGTGATAACACAAGTGCAATCAATCTAACTAAAAATCCAATTCAACACTCAAGAACAAAACACATAGAAATTAGATATCACTTTTATAAGAGAACATGTTGCCAATAATGAAATTTGTCTTGATTATGTGAATACTGAACAATTAGCTGATATATTTACAAAACCCTTAAGTGAAGAGAGATTTTGTTATCTTAGAGGAGAATTAGGAGTTTGTGATCCTTTGGAATAATTTTCTGAAACTCTTAAGAACAACTATCTAGATTTCATCAATTTCTTGAAAAATCTCGATATTCAATAAGGAAATCTATCTAGATCTTGATTCATTGTTTCCCCAATTGCTAAGGAACATTTATCTAGAGTTTGATGATTAATTTGAATAGTTTCAGATCCTTGAAACTTGATTTTTTATCTCTGAAACTGTTAGAGTCGACTCTAACAGTTTGTGGAGTCGACACCTTAGTTTTTGATGTTCTGTCTAAGCAATTAGAGCCGACTCTCGAGCGCTGACAGACTTTCTGGTTCGGAGCCGACACCCAGTTTTCGGGAGTCGACTCTAGGTCGAACTAGGTCAAAAATAAAAAGGCGGAGTCGACCCCAAATCATTTTATCCGTCTCCCAAAACCCCTCAAGGAGTTCCAAAGCCTTTCCAACCTCCCCAATCTTCTCAAAACCTTTGATTACACATTCCAATCAACTCAATGGCACCCAAGAGGCGCGGTTTCGTCGGAGGAGCGTCCGTTCCCACGAGGCGACGCACGATTCGGAGGCAACCCTCGCCATCCTCCTCTTCGGCCACTCAAGAAGATTCCCCTCCTTCACCCTCTTCACCCAAAGTAGATCAACTAGCCGGTAAGACTATCACAACTGGAAGGAAGGTCAACTTTGATTTCTTTGAGTCGGAGGGCTTCTCAATAGGAAGATGTTTAAAAGAAATGGGGTGGGAAAAGATTTGTTCATTAGATATCCCCACTTATCCTGCCCTAGTGAGAGATTTTACAATGATTTGAGTAGAGGAGAAGGCGGTTTAGTCAGTATTGTAAGAGGAACTAGAGTTGTAATAACTGCTGAAATCCTTGGAAATTGTTGGAAATGCCCACAATTGGTATTATGGAATATCAGCATGATGATAGAAGTGGTGCATTGTCAAGAATGTTAGGGAGGGATGTAACCGAGTTTGAGGAAATTCTTGCTAATCAATTAAATCTGGAGCTCAGGTTACTACACAACATATGTGGAAGAATTTTATTCCCCAAAATTGGTAGATTTGAGTACGTCTCGGAGCGAGACATTCTTTTGATGGATTGTATTATAACTGGAAGGCCAGTCAACCTAGCTGGCATGATGATTGGTTATATGGCAGAGGCTGCTACAAAGAAAAGATCTACACTGCCATATGGTATGGTTCTGACATTGATCTTTAGAAGCCAAGGTGTGCTAATTATGGATAATGAACCCCTAAGGAAATTAAGGCACACTGACTATTATAGTATTTCTACTATTCATCGGATGGGCTTCAAGAAGTTAAATGGTATCTGGATGAAAGGAGGACGAGAAGAAAGAGCTGAGAGAGATAGAACTGAAGAGGCCAGAGTAGAAGATATCCCTGGACCATCCACTGCGGGACCATCAGTCCCTGATCCATTTATTGCGGGACCATCTACAGCTGGACCTTCAGAAGCTGGACCGAGCACAGTTCCCTCTCCTCCACATCTGTCTGTTACTGCTTCTGGGAGATTCTCTGATGAGCAGATTGGTCAGTTGAGAGCCTTGCTTGCTGAATATGACAGTCAGAGATCTCATGAGATTAATCAATTAAAAGAAGACTTCAATCAGCTAAAAGAAGAACTTAACTCGAGACTTGACATGATTTCCTTTTCCATAAGCAATTCTGTTGAATCCTTTGGTGCTGAACTTCACAAAATCTTTGAAAGGATGGAAGGCATTGCTGATGGCTCGGGATCTTATGTTCATGCAACTGGTCAACTGAAGAAGGACATTGACCTTGCAGTCTCACAGATTGAAGCTTGTCTTGAAAATTTTAAGAAATCTCAAAAAGATGATGTAATGGAAATCATAGGTCACTTGAAGAAAATTGTATTCAAACATATCTGACTTTGATTTTGATGTATCTTAGGTTCTTTTACTTTATCTTGATAGTTTGTATTTAGGAATTTTTGAATCAACTTATGTAATGTTTCTTACTTATGTAATGCAATTACACATTTTCAAATCTGTCTATGATTGACTGCTTGAATCCCTATGTCTTATTGAACCAACAATTTTTCTCTAATAACTTTCTTTATCTAATACTCTCCTTATTGCTGATAACAAAAAAGGGGGAGAGATGGTTGAATATGCAAAAAAAAAAGACTTGAAATTTTAATGAGAGATGGTTGAATATGCAAAAAGAAAGAAAGAAAGGGGGAGAAATGATTGTTTATGCAAAAAGAAAGAGACTTGAAATTTTAATCAGTTCAATTAAAATTTGATTTTTATATAGGGGGAGCTATTCAATGCAGGGGGAGCTTAACAACAAGCTTAATTGCAATTTTCTGTACATTTAGTTTAAATGTTCATAATTGATGGCTTATATAGAACTCATGCATAATTTTAAAAGTTCACTTTGAATATTGGCATCAAATCCTTCATTAAAAATGTTTTAAGCTTTAAAATGACTATAATCTTTAGTTCGAATGAATTTTTTGAATGCATATACTCAAAGTTTTTGTTATCATCAAAAAGGGGGAGATTGTTGACCCAATTGATGATTTTGATGATTAACAAAACTATTTGAGTATAACAATTGAAGGCTCTAATGATTTTGATTAAGTTTTTCAGATTATAAGTCGATTGAATGATCAAAATCAGGAGTTAAATCTTGTTCTGGATCGAATCTAATGTCTAGGTAAGATTGCAGACATTAGAGTCGACTCCGAGAATCACAGAGCCGACTCCAGTATCTGGCACGGAAGTTAGAGTCGACTCCGAGACTGTTAGAGCCGACTCCAACAGAAAAGAACGTTGATTTTTCTGGCCCCGACTTAGAGTCGACTCCGGGTCTGTTAGAGTCGACTCCAGAAAAGTTTCTTGTCGACCCCAGAAAAGTCAGAGACGACTCCAGAATTAACGGATTAAAGTGTTTCGAGTTAGAGCCGACTCCAGAAAAGTTAGAGTCGACTCCAACCCACCTGGAACGAAAAATCAAATTGCCAGATCAGCTCTAACGGTAATATTTCTATTTTACTTTATTTCTAACGGATATATTTTGTTGCAAGGTACACTCCAACGGATAGTTTTCTTCCAAAAATGGTTTGAAAGAAATCTATAAAAAGGGAAGACTATCATTCAAAAAAAGAACGGAAAAAAAAGAAGAAAAACGGAAATAGAGAAATCCCAATTCAAAAATCCGAAAAAGAGAGAGCCTGAATCTCAAGAGAAAAACCTTCTAGCTCAAATCCACTCCACTCCAAAAAGCTCAAGAGGAATCCAAGGCATTCAAATCAAAGTTTTGGTGGATTTCCCAAATTGGAGAAAGAGGATCAGTTTCTTGCTTTTCAATCCTTCTCAACTGCTTCAACTGTGAAGAATCGGAGCTGAGGCTTGATTCAATCTAGCAAGGAGAAGAAGAAAAGAAGAAAAGAAGAAAAGCTCAAAAGCCAACCAACTACAAATCAGGCTTTTCTAAACCTTGTTCATTTATTGATTATTTGCTCATTGAGGAGCTGTGTACTTGAAAAACAATATTTCTTTTGTTTGTGTCTAGTTCAATCTGGGGGATTGAACTAGTGGAGGTAGTCTTACCTCGGTACAAGCTTGGTATAGCTTGTGTTAGGGTTTTTGTGCTGGTGAGCCCGGAAAACCGGCTGGGTTCGTTGTGATCCCGGGAAAACAACAAGTTTGAGTTGTGAGCTTGTAAAACAACTCGGCTGTAATCAAGGAAGATTATAGTGTGGACCCAAGTGAATCTTGGGAGTGGACGTAGGTGTTGGATACACCGAACCACTATAAAATCTTTGTGTTTGCCGTGTCTCCTTTATCTCTATCTCTATCTCTATCTTATTGATTGTATTTTGTTTTTGCATCTGCATTCACTTTCACTCACACTAAGCAAACAAATATTTCAAAAGGTTTAAATTTTTTAAAGAACCCAATTCACCCCCCCCCCTCTTGGGTTGTCATCTGGGCCAACACTATCTTTATGTTGTAATGTATCATGTACAGATCTTTATATTAATGAGTTATTTTCAGTGAAAAGTTATTTATAGAGTATTTTAGTACCGGTATATTATTTGAAGAATAAGCTACATTTTTTGTTATCTGATATCATGTTAAAAATGTACTTGGGTTTACACATGCTATATTATATCTGCATACTATTAAACAAGTGATTTCTGTGGTTCTCAATTTCTTCTAGGGTTAGATGGTTATCTAGTCACTGGGACTTAGGTCTCACTTCTCTGTTATTGATATTTTATTTTCAGATCAATGAGCTTGTTTGGCAGGATTAAGATTAGCGGGATTGGGACCTTTAGTTACTGAAATCTGCCTGGTTCCAAGAGTATAAATGATAGTTTTGTACATTGAGTTAGTTTGGGAAAACATTCATGTATATGTATATGTGTATGTGTACAGTGAGATTTGGTGATTTATCTTAAACCCTTTGAAATGAAAGAAAGACTTATGTTATAGAGGGAATTATGAGTATAATGCATGTACTTGATTTTATTGTCGATTGTAAATGTGAGCTTGTAAACTGCCTGAGGATGTCATGAGAAATATTATCTAAGTAGGATGATGATTAGTGCTGACTTGATTTTTGTAGTGAGATACATAAATAATTGAGTAGATGATAAAAAGTTTTTAAATATTGATGAGGGGTAAAATCATCATTGCATTGTTGACCGCTCACATTGGCGATGGGGTCGCGCCCAATTCAAATGCCCTGCTTGCCAGCTGGCTAGCTGGCGCAAAATTCTAGCAACAAGTGTCTCGTCATAATAAATAAAGAGAACAAGAGGGAAAAAGGGTTATTTGCGTAGGTTCTTCCAAAGGCCACCTCATTAATATCCGGCAGTCTAAGTCAATAGGCTGGAGCATTTAATGGTGCAGAAACGGTCATAATGACTTGGCCAACATTTAATGAAATAAAAAAAAGGAGAAAGCATGCGTCGACACTCATGCCCCGCCTCATTAGGCCGAGCCATGCCTTGGTGCTCTCATTCAAGCCAGCTTCAACATAGCTCGGCCAGCCTCAGCCTCGGCCAGCTTCAACATAGCTCGGCCATTATAGCTCGGCCAGCCTCAGCCTCGGCCAGCTTCAACATAGCTTGGCCAACATGGCTCGGCCATCATAGCTCAGCCAGCCTTAGCCTCGGCCAGCTTCAGCATAGCTCGGCCAGCTTCAGCATACCTCGGCCTCCACAACCATGCTATGTCTCTTGCATTAAGGCATTTATGGCCTCATAAAGGCCACATGCATCCTGTAAGGCATTTAATGCCTTTTTTCCTTCCATGCATTAAGGCATTTATGGCTGCCACGTTGGCCCTTTGGCACCTACCTCCGTGGAACCATGATGACCGAACCACGACGTTCAAAATACCTAAAATACCTCTACAGAATCCAGCGCGTAAGAATTCGAATCAACTATAACTGAATAAGATTCCAGGCGGCGAATCATGCCCAGAGGTGGCCTAGGACCCGCGAGAGTAGCCTAGGTCCATGTGATCATTAAACCTTATGGCATCAAATAGCTCTCCCAGCCGTCGATCCTCTAACTGACAAGATACGGATCCCGCTGGCATCATAATAAACTCGATTCGGATCTCAACGGCTTTCAGACCCACGATGCCTCCAAGTAGTCAGGCGACCCTCTATAAATATAACCGTCTTCCTACTTCTAAGGTACGTGCCATCCTGCACACTTGCTCGCCCCTCCTTTCCGCCATTAGCGCTCTGCTCTGAGCTCTCGAAAGGCCACCCTTGGAGAGACTCTTCAGCGAGAGCCTTCTCCTCTTGTTTGTTGTTTGCCGATCCCCGCTGACTTGAGCGTCGGAGGGTCTTTCACGAAGGGCCACCCCCAATGCCTCTCACGTGAGGACTGTTTTGCAGGTCCGCCCAAGAAGGAGTCCGATCGTGCCCAAGTCGGAGGATGGATTTCAGCAGCAACAAATTGGAGCCCGAGTCCCATAAACTTGTGATTCAGGAGACAAGGGTCTCGATCTTGAAGAGAACCCCTCCAATGGCCAATCAAAGAAAGGCTACTTTCGAAGCCTGGGACCAGGTCGTCTCCCAAAGACCTAATCCGGTGAGCAGTGTGGCACCGCCACCACCACCGATTGAGACTCCATCGCCACCAACGGCACCAGTGACCCAGGACCAGTTTGTCACACTGGTCCAGCAGGTCCAAGCATTAACCCATTTGATTCAGGGACACCATGAAGCTCTCCGTCCAGCTGCTCCTGCTCTGCATCTTCCTAATGATGCCGCGGCCCCCCATTTCCCAAGCAATCTCTTCTTTCGGTCCGCACAGAGCCGCGGACCCCCCTCATCGTCCTAAGGGAGCTGGGCCAGCCCTGCAAGTGGTCTGCAGCAAGGATCTTCCTAGATTTCGGTAGGCTCGATCCCTCTCTCTGGTGTCCTCTTGCCATGACTCAAAGCCGTCTCTGCCTTCTCCCTGCCTCGACACTATAGCTTGGCTTCTGTAGCCGCGCTATGCGCACCAAGGCATTTGTGGCCTCATAAAGGCCATGTGCATCTACCTGCTTTAAGGCATTTAATGCCTTATCTCCTTCCATCATTAAGGCATTTATGGCTGCCACGTTGGCCCCCTTGGCACCTTTTGCATGAGGAAGGATGGCGTCATGAAGCAAGACAAGGAGTTCTTGACTCCATGCTTCAAAGAAGTCCAAGGTCCAGCTTCAGCTTCGGCCGGTGGGTCTATCGCACCACCCAGAGAGTTTTCATAGGCGAGACCCTGTTCCGGATGGCCTTTGGCACAAAAGCTATGATCTCCATGAAGATACGACTCCCCTCTCCATGGGTGGAGAGCTACTCGAAGGAGGCTAACGACGAGCAGCTCCGCACCAACCTCAACTTTGTGGAAGAGATCAGAGAGAAAGCTCGAATTAGAGTGGCCACGTACCAGCAAAGAGTAGCTCGTTATTGCTCCACCCGAGTCAGAGGGAAATTTTTCCTCCCCGATGATTTGGTGCTTTGGAAGGCGCCCATCTCAAAGCCACTGGAGCAAGAAAAATTGCCCCCGAATTGGGAGGGCCCCTATCAAGTGACGGAAGTCATCGGGCCTGGTACCCACAAGCTCCAACTTCTAAACGGGAAATATGTTCCCCGGACGTGGAATTCAGATAACCTCCGCATACATCATCAGTAGGATACGCCTTCTATAGGTCCGCTCCATTAACTGTTATGGCATATTGCTTTTATGATTCATGACATGGTTGCTACAATCACTTCTCCAAAAAATCATAATGAAAAGTAGATGCCACTTGCTAATCCTCGGCAACAACCGAGTAATAAATTTTTTGAAGGCTCGGCAACAACCGAGTAATATATTCCTGAAGACTCGGCAACAACCGAGTAATAAATTTCCTAAAAAAAAGTACGCCCTTACTAAACTCATTCTTGTTCATTGAATTAAATTTAGCTTTTGAAGGCCTGCAAAATTCTTATAACTCTCCTTGAAAGCTACAATGAGAAGCAGGTCATATAAATCATCGGCCGGGCCGAGCGATCTCCGTACCTTGGCAGCGTCAAGTAAAATATAATCTTTATAATCCTTGGCTGGGCCGAGCGATCTCTGTACCTTGGCAGCGCCAAGTAAAATATAATGTTGAAGGCTCAGCAACACCGAGTAATTTATTATTTGAAGGCTCAGTAACACCGAATAATTTAATTATTTGGAAGCCTCAGTTACAACCAAGTAGCATCTTGGGAAGGCTCGGCAACATTGAGTAATTTTTTATTTGAAGGCTTGGCAACACTAAGTAATTTATTATTTGGAAGCCTCGGTTACAACCGAGTAGCATCTTGGGAAGGCTCGGCAACACCGAGTAATTTATTATTTGAAGGCTCGGCAACACCGAGTAATTTATTATTTGGAAGCCTCGATTACAACCGAGTAGCATCTTGGGAAGGCTCGGCAACACCGAGTAATTTATTATTTGAAGGCTCGGCAACAGTATTTTATTATTTGGAAGCCTTGGTTACAACTGAGCATCTTGGGAAGGCTCGGCAACACCGAGTAATTATTTGAAGGCTCAACAACACCGAGTAATTTATTATTTGAAGCCTCGATTACAACCGAGTAGCATCTTGGGAAGGCTTGGAAACACTGAGTAATTTATTATTTGAAAGCCTCGGTTACAACCAAGTAGCATCTTGGGAAGGCTCGGCAACCCCGAGTAATTATTTGAAGGCTCGGCAACACCGAGTAATTTATTATTTGGAAGCCTTGGTTACAACCGAGTAGCATTGGGAAAGCTCGGCAACACCGAGTAATTTATTATTTGGAAGCCTCGGTTACAATCGAGTAGCATCTTGGGAAGGCTCGGCAATAACCGAGTAATTTATTATTTGAAGGCTCGGCAACAACCGAGTAATATATTCCTGAAGACTCGGCAACAACTGAGTAATAAATTTCCTTAAAAAAGTATGCCCTTACTAAACTCATTCTTGTTCATTGAATTAAATTTAGCTTTTGAAGGCCTGCAAAATTCTTATAACTCTTCTTGAAAGCTACAATGAGAAGTAGGTCATATAAATCCTCGGTCGGGCTGAGCGATCTCCATATGTTGGCAGCGCCAAGTAAAATATAATCTTTATAATCCTCGGCTGGGCTGAGCGATCTCCGTACCTTGGCAGCGCCAAGTAAAATATAATATTGAAGGCTGGGCAACACCGAGTAATTTATTATTTGAAGGCTCGGCAACAGCAAGTTATTTATTATTTGGAAGCCTCGGTTACAACCGAGTAGCATCTTGGGAAGGCTCGGCAACACCGAGTAATTTACTATTTGAAGCCTCGGCTACAACCGAGTAAATTAATATTTGGAAGCCTCGGTTACAACCGAGTAGCATCTTGGGAAGGTTCAGCAACAACCGAGCAATAAATTTCTTGAAGGCTCGGCAACACCGAGTAATTTATTATTTGAAAGCCTCGGTTACAACCGAGTGGCATATTTGAAGCCTCGGCTAGAGCCAGAGTACATCTCTTATTATCCAAAGCCCTAGCTAGAGTCGAAGTGCGTATCAAAAGTCTCGGCCAGAGCCGAAGTGCATATCAAAAGCCTCGACCAGAGCCGGAGTACATCTCTTATTATCCAAAGCCCCGGCCAGAGCCGAAGTGCATATCAAAAGCCTCGGCCAGAGCCGGAGTGCATCTCTTATTATTCAAAGCCTCGGCCAGAGCCGAAGTGCATATCAAAAGTCTCGCCAGAGCCGAAGTACATATCAAAAGCCTCGGCCAGAGCGGAGTGCATCTCTTATTATCCAAAGCCCCGACCAGAGCCGAAGTGCATATCAAAAGCCTCGGCCAGAGCCGGAGTGCATCTCTTATTATCCAAAGCCCCGACCAGAGCCGAAGTGCATATCAAAAGCCTCGGCCAGAGCCGGAGTGCATCTCTTATTATCCAAAGCCCCGGCCAGAGCCGAAGTGCATATCAAAAGTCTCGACCAGAGCTGAAGTACATATCAAAAGCCTCGGCCAGAGCCGGAGTGCATCTCTTATTATCCAAAGCCTCGGCCAGAGCCGAAGTGCATATCAAAAGCCTCGACCAGAGCCGAAGTGCATCTCTTATTATCCAAAGCCCCGGCCAGAGCCGAAGTGCGTATTAAAAGTCTCAGCCAGAGCCGGAGTGCATCTCTTATTATCAAAAGCCTCTGCCAGAGCCGGAGTGCATATCTTATTATCCAAAGCCCCGGCCAGAGCCGAAGTGCATATCAAAAGCCTCGGCCATAGCCGGAGTGCATCTCTTATTATCCAAAGCCCCGGCCAGAGCCGAAGTGCGTATCAAAAGCCTCGGCCAGAGCTGGAGTTCATCTCTTATTATCCAAAGCCCCGGCCAGAGCCAAAGTGCATATCAAAAGCGTCGGCCAGAGCTAGAGTGCATCTTTTATTATCCAAAGCCCCGGCCAAAGCCGAAGTGCATATCAAAAGTCTCTGCCAGAGCCGGAGTGCATCTCTTATTATCCAAAGCCCCGGCCAGAGCCGAAGTGCGTATCAAAAGCCTCGGCCAGAGCTGGAGTGCATCTCTTACTATCAAAAGCCTCGGCCAATCTGAGTGATACAGCACTAAAGCTTCGTCCCAGTCGGATAATTTCTCGGACACTCTAGCGCAACTAAAGCACCTTATTTTACTTCAGCAAGAGGGCTGCCCAGGCCTTTCTCTAACCTACATAGAGAGAAACACTTCCTCCACAGAGGATCGAGTGACGTGACCCCCAAATAAGATTGCTCTAGAGTTCTACTCCCTATATCCGAAGTTACACTTCGGACTAGGGAGTGGGGGACATATGATGAGAGGTAAAATCATCATTGAATTGTTGACCGCTCACATTGGCGATGGGGTTGCGCCCAATCCAAATACCCTGCTTGCCAGCTGGCTAGAAAAAAAGAATTCGAATCAACTATAACTGAATAAGATTCCAGGCGGCGAATCATGCCCAGAGGTGGCCTAGGACCCGCGAGAGGGGCCTAGGTCCATGTGATCATTAAACCTCATGGCATCAAATAGCTCTCCCAGCCGTCGATCCTCTAACTGACAAGATACGGATCCCGCTGGCATCATAACAAACTCGATTCGGATCTCAATGGCTTTCAGTCCCATGATGCCTCCAAGTAGTTAGGTGACCCTCTATAAATACAACCATCTTCCTGCTTCTAAGGTACGTGCCATCCTGCACACTTGCTCGCCCCTCCTTTCCGCCATTAGCGCTCTGCTCTGAGCTCTCGAAAGGCCTCCCTGGAGAGACTCTTCAACGGAAACCTTCTCCCCATATTTGTTGATTGCCGATATCCACTGACTTGAGCATCGAAGGGTCTTCCACAGAGGGCTACCCCCAATGCCTCTCGCGTGAGGACTGTTTTGCAGGTCCACCCAGAAAGGAGCTCGATCGTGCCCAAGTCGGAGGACAGATTTTAGCAGCAACAAATATGATGCAAATTTTGAGTGTTTGCCGCTTGTGATAATCTGTTGGAGTTTTCTAGTTCTTTATGGAGCACTACATAAAGGCTAGTAGAACCTCATCTGATTACCGCAGGTGTGTAGGTTTGTTGTTAGTGGCCCCTGGTAGGATACAGGTGCCGACAGTAGGACCCCAACTCGGCCATCCGGATAGAACCTCCAGCAAGAGACCCGGGTAGACTCTGACTCGACAACTCAGGAAAAGCCCTAGCTAGCCACCCAAGTATAGCCTCAAATCGGCCACCCAGGCAAAACCCCTTGTGGGGACCACTTGTACGGCCCAGCAGCCATTCAGACTATTCGTACGATCTCTCATGATCCAAAATCTCAATGAAAATGCAACGTGGAAAACAGATTCGACGGCAACTCAGATTTGACAGAACCTACCAACTCTACTTCGACCACCTATATCTGACATGATAGAGCCTGCAAACTCTGCTACGATCGTCCATCTGACAGAATAAGGCCTACCAACCCTGCTACAACCGCTCAAATCTGATGAGACATGCCATGACCACTCAAATCTATCAGGACCTAGCCTACCAACTCTAACATGCCACGCAGGAGGCAAACCCTGCAATTGCTGCCACTCTGGCCTTACTGCACATGCTTTGACAGGTAGTTACGCCTCAAGCCTCACAAACATTCATAAAATGAGTAAGAGAGACCCCGACCAAATACGAAAAACTCATACACACTCACACAAAGCATTTCTCTCTAAAACTCTCGAGCTTACTTTCAAGCTCACGGCTGTTGCCTAAAGTACTAACTTGAGTGTCGGAGGGTTTCCACCGGAATCACCGGCCCCATGGACTTTGTGCAGGTTCCCCATTGGGAGAAGCCCATCGAAGGACCCCTACTCCATTGGAGAAGGTGATCGGATGCTCTTTGACAATCAAGAAAAGTGATTTGGTGACGATACCACCCGGGATTCGCAGTCGACGATCGCCATGTCCAGCTATGGCACGGTCCCGGTTTGGCCAAGAGGGCAATGGGGGATACCTCGCATTCGGGTGGTTTACTGTTCATCAAATTGGTTTGGCCATGAACCAGTTCATGTCCAATGTGGTTCAACCCAATAAGACCCTGATCCGATTTTGGACCCAATTAACTTGAATTCAATCGATCTGGACCCAATTAGTCTGAATCAGAACCTGATAGTGGTCCAAATTACTGAACCAGAACCTAATTTATGTCAAATTGGTGAGTTAGAATTTAAATTAGACGCAAATTATTGAACCAAAATGCTAATTAGGTCTAACTAATTTGGGTTCAAGCCAATTTACACTAAATTTAGTTTAATTGAACTCTACTTGGTTGAATTAAACTCTAAGTAAGAGGATCAGTGACCTAATTAAGATCTAATTAGACTCTAAGTCTTGTTACACTCTTAAATTTGTTAATGATGCTAGGAGTATTAATGATGCTAGGTGGATTACCGAAACCGTCCCAAGATCCTTGTAAAAAGAAAAAAAGGAAATGGATGAAAAATTAGGACCCAAGCAATTCTTTTCCCACATAACCACTAGAGAGTAGGTGCCATAGTTGGCTGATAGGTAACTAGTTATGGCTTTCGCCTACCGAGCTCTCCAGGTATAACTGGAAGCACTGCATCATGGATCTCCCTCAATGACAGGGTCACCATCCGTCTACTTCGTTAGCTTATATGGCCTGACGAACATGTCCGTCATCATGTTGTCGAGCACCGCCATCAAACTCAACGGCTTCCCCATCCCCGGGTCAACCCTGCCTTATAGCTACCGACAAACCCATCCAAGCCCACCACCACGACCACCAACCTGCCTCTTCCTCCTCCTCTTGTTCTCTTCCTTCTATTACTCCTTTTCGTCTCTTGTTTCTCTTCCCCTTTAGGAGGCTCCTCCTCTTCTTTCTCTCATTAGGAGTGTAACTGAGTCAAGATAGCTCACGAGTAGCTCGATATCGACTCAAAAAATACTCAAAATTGACTCGCTGCTTATCGAGTTGATTTTGAGCTTGAGCTACTTGAGTATATTATCGATTCGAGTTCGAGTATTAAAATACTCAGCTCGAAAAGCTCACAAGCTTAAATGAGCTTACTTAATTTTACTATTTTACCCTTATAATTATACATATTTATAATATTATCCTAAATATATATAACTCCTTTGAATTTTTAACTAAAAACATATTTTATTTTAATTTAAAAATTATTTTTTAATTTTTTATATAAAAATTTGAGTCGAGTCAAGCTCGAGTATATCGAGTATTTCATCAAGCTCAAGTTCGAGCTCTAAATAAGAAACTCGATCGAGCTCGAGTCGAGTTTATAGCTTCAAATTTTAGTGTCGAGTCGAGCTTTAGCTTGGCACTGTGTCGACTCGACTCGGGTTGATTACACCCCTACCTCTCATGTTGCTTCTTTCTCATGCCTAAGAAAGTTTATGGAGTGCCGCATATGTTTATTTCTATTACAAAGTCCATTGGACAATTATATTCACCATATGTGCCTAGTACGTAATTTTATGGGGCACCACACACCGAGGCCTACCCCCGAGTTCCTTTCCTCAAGATGGGTCCACCCATCAAGTAAGTAAAACCCGATTGGCCATGTCCACGCAGCATCGTCACCTCCCCATCGTGGCCCTCACGGTCGCGGTCATGGACCCCCATCTGGCTCCCGCGGTCCACCGCGACCCGGTCCAACCCCCTCGAGCGACGCATCCCCGACGCAAAGGACCTATGGTCCCGATCGGGCCCGCGGTGCCTGAATGAATAAATTAGGATCCATTTGGCCGTTGATTTGGATTAAATTTTTTATTTTTAAAAATAAGAAATCTAACATATAATACGGAAATGATCAAATTATTTTTGAAAATACTTTTTTGGAACGATCCTAAAAATCTGAATGAATCTAAAAAACATTGAAGCAATATTTTCTTCATATTCATCTAAGACATTTTTTATATTTTATCTTCCTTCAAAAGACGTTTTTCAGCTTTTACCCTTCTTTTCTCAAAATGAGTTAGGAATGTTTTCTTATTTTTCATATTTTATTCTTCCTTTTTCAAAAAATATTTTTTAGATTTTATCCTTCCTTTTTTAAAAAAATCAAAACTCACAGATTCACTTTCTTCCTTTTTTTTGTGATCTTTCAAAAATACCAACCAAATGTATTCTTGAATAATAAAAATGAACATAATATAACTTAAATTTTTTGATACAATCCATGTTTTCAAAAATAATTTTCTGAATCACAAACTAAACAAGGCCTTAATATTTCTATTAGCTACTTATAATTGAATCCAATTTCTAAGTGTTGATTGGCACAAAGCTAGGAATGCCTTTGCCATTCTTCAAAAATTTATATAGTTGCACAAAAGTACCATCATTTTCTTTTAGTTAGATCAAGCATTAGAACGGAAGATATATTAATCTGTGAAAAAAAACCTAAAAAAAGAGAAAAAGACAATATGACAAATGATCAACACATAAATTGACTCATTTGATGATTAAATACTGTCCATCCACCACTTAAAATAAAAAAAAAGGAAAAAGAAAAGATACAACAATATATATTTCCGCTTTGCGCATGCTTGCAGTGACCCAAATATGTGAACAATGATTTCAAATTATCTTGGACATATATTTATTCTTTGGTAGTCTCGTCAAAACTAGATCAATAGCATTTAACTAGGAATGTCTGGAGCTCTGCTTTTAGTAGTGTCAACACCAAGAGAATCCTAGCTAGGCCATGCTAGCCTTTTCTCAAGCTCGCAAAAGTTTGAAGGACATGAGGGGTCCAATGTCTCATATCTCAGATGTTTTCTGCTCGATCATAAGCATTAGATTAATGTTTTGGAGCAAAAGTAAAGCCTTCTGGTACCTTGCCAAGCAGCATTTCAAAGATTCGGAAACATAATTTTTTTAAGAAAAAGATTAAACAATTAGCAAATGAATGTATAAGATAGACGCAAATCAAAGATGGGAGAGAAACCATATACCCAATCAGCTGCTGAATCAGATGCCATCATGGTCTCGAGATCATTACGACCATAGTAGCTGGGGGGTCTCCAATTTATCCGTTGTGGAATGACATCTAGCAGACCAATCGGAATATAACGGCATGTGTAGCTGAGCCATTCTAACAAAAGATGGCAAGTTGTCTCTACATCTGTAGGCAACTAGATTAGCAGCTTAAAGGAGATGAACAACAGCAGGTATACAATGGATAACCTACCAGTTTTATCAGCAATAGTAAAAACTGAGTGCAATAAAAATTCTCCATGGGCAACATGTAAAAAGATAACTTACACTCCAGGGGTAATGTACAACAGAAGAAGAAACATATCATCATGCAGTTATAATAAGCATAAGCAAACAAATCCAGCATTGTCATGCTGCAAACACTTGCAAGCATTGCGAGGTGTTTATTATATTACTTTTTCTGTTTCATCAGCTGTTTGAAGAGGCATAACTCATACTAGCAATGCCAGAACACTAGTTGCTGAATTGGGCCTCTTACATAATACTTGCAAGGGCAGGAGTCAGAAGTGAATTCATGCAAGGGAACAAGTAGGAAGAAACCTTGGAAAATGATTAGCTGGTCCAAAATACGGTCACATCATAATTAAATGATTGAAAAATGTAAGACTAACCTTCTCTCCCAGGCTTTATCTTAACACAACTACTCTATGAAGATTTTGAAGGTGGAATGGTACAATATTTAGCTTTAAGTAATTCAGATGAATAAATGATAGTGGTAGCTAGACAAATTTGCTCTTTGCTATAAAATACAAAAGCTTCTAAAGCAGGAGAGGGAAGTCAATGATTGTAAAATGAAAGCTAGGTATATGGATCAGTGAAATAACTTGAATGATCTTATGAATCCTGAGCCTATTAGGCTATGTGCACTCTTATTTCTAATGAAGGTTCTATGAGAACCGAAAACTTTGTGCAGAAACTAGGATTCTCATCTGCTTGTTTCGAAATTGAACTGTACCTGGTTTGTCCATCCTTAATGATGTTAGTTTAAGATTATTTCAGTAAACATCATGAATAATTTTTAGCATGTTGGTTCTGTATGGATGTTCTGCATGCATAAAGAAGTTTGATTTAAACTTAATGATGTTTTCGTCTAGAGCATAGAATGTTTTCCAGTTAGCCACGCCAATACTTGTTGAGATTAGAGTAGAGAAACATGAAATATCAAGCAGAACACTTTATTTGCCCTCTTTAATGTTTGATAAGGGCAACAAGTGCTAAGCGCGGTTAAATCCATGGTTTGTAGAACCAAAACCATGCCATCCCATGCAGGCATACCAACTCACATTAGTAGCAAACCGATATGTGGAATCCGTGCCAAGAACAAGACTATCAATACAGCATTAGTTTCATATCTGATAACAAAAAAGAAACAAATAGTACAAACCTTGGTTAAACCACTAGTATAATGCGGAACGATTAATAGGGACCACAAATATCATAATAGATAGTCAGGCATGAAGTTCTTATAGTTGGATTTTACATTCGAGAATCTAATGCTTCAACAACGAAGAGGCAACTTCGAAGTGGAATATTGGAAAAGGAGGAAAATGTTGATGGATTAAGAGAGTTGATCTACAAGGGGAAAAGCAAAATGAAGGCAATCTAATGGAAGATTCTTTAAAAGATATGCCACTAAATTCTTCTATTCCAAATCTCTATTGTGACCTAGGAGTTTGAGCTAGCCCTTTAGATTCAAATATATAAACCTTGATATTACTTTTAACAAACTTTTTGATGCCTCTAACCAAGGTTTTAAATCCTGCATGAATGGAATATCTTGGCTTCTCCATGGAACGAGATGCTCCATTGTCCCACCGCATCCTAATTCATGCCAGTCATCTCGATCAAGCATCTCCATATGTACCTTCAGTCTCTTTCCCTTTTTCATTCATGTTTCATCCTTTGATTATTTCTTTTCCTTCTTTTTTTCCCCTTCTTCCTTCCTTTCTTTTTCTTCCTCCATTTCTTCCTTTCTTTCTTTACGTTTTCTTCTCTTTTTTTTTCCTTTATTCTTTCTTTCAATTGTTTCTTTTTCTTCCCCCTTACTCCCTGTTTCTTCTTCTTTCCTTCCACTCTTTCTTCTTTCCTTTTATTCTTTCATTCCACTCTTTCTTTTTCTTCTCCCTTGCTCCTTTTCTTTCTTTTTTCCTCTTCTTCCCTTCCTTTTTTTTCTTTTCTTTTCTTCTTTTCTCCTACCTTTCTTTTTTTTTCCCATTCTTCCACCATTTTCTTCTACCCTTGTGGATGGATTTCCATGTCTTGCTTCCATCTTGATTAGTTTTCTCACAGGCACAGGATAAGACAGCTAGGAAAACTCCCATCCTATTCAAATATTCTGAAGTCACATGTCTAGGCGCTTAAAAATCATTTTTATGAGGCCGAAACAAAACACTCAAATCTCAATTAGTTTGCCTTGTTAGCTATATATTTTTCTTTTCTTTTTTTGACATTGTCATAGTTATTCACCACCTCTCCAGCTTGAATATAAAACCTCTCACTTGGGGAGATTGGTACCAACCAGCTGGGCTACCAGCTATTTGTCCCTTGTGTAGGCTATAGCTAGGCATGAAATTTAAACTTCAACAAAATGAAAAGATAAACCTAATGAAACAATTCTAAACAAATTCCAATATGTCCTAAGTCGAATAAAATAAAAAAAGATGGTCAAAAAATTTACAGCTTTTGGTGCATTTATCATGCACCAACTCCATATTTATGTAATGAGAGGGTGCTCATATTACATACAACAAATTCCCAGTCCTTATTATTGGCTCACATCCTTGAGCTATAACTTAAATTGAGGGTTACGCCTATAAAAATTAAATCTTAGAAATGCTTAAAAAGAACTTCTGTAGATTTCAGTGTAAAATCACAGAAATCTGGAATTCCAGGTTTGATGTATGCCCTGTAATCATATATAGTGTCTCCAAGCACACATTTTCAATAGAAATATCCTAAGCTAAAATTATTGATTGCAAATAACATGCCTTCATCGAGAACTTAAAACTTCTCACGGTTATTATTGTGTTTTCATGCATTTAAGATTATTTTCTTTTTCTTTTTCTCTCCTTTTTGGGGAAGAATGCTAGGTATCATTCTCACAAAAGAAAATCCAAACAGAAGCTTAAGCCTGCAATAAAGCTTTAAAGGATCACAAATAAGATTCAAGTGGTATGAATTATATTACTGGTACCAAATTCAAGGGAGATCACCATATTGAACAACAGTAATTCCATTTCCTTCATAATCACAGCGGAAAGCTGAAGCAATAAAGATTTATTTCCATCAGCTGAGCATATCTGGCTCAATTCTTTTCCTAGTTTGATCTCCCTTAACTTTATAAGCAATTCATGACCTTTTTTTCCTTTTGAGAGAAAAACATTCTCTACCCTCTACCAACTAAGCATGCCAACTCATATTTAACTGTGCTTCTTGTTATAAATATTCTAATCCATATCGTTAAAGAACTTTTTATGGTATTTCTTGTCTTTGGGTGTCTTCTTATGACTTCATTTAGTGTTCGTGTTCTCATCATATTGTTCGCTTTAACATTTTGTTGTTGAGAAAAGTTCTTCTTTAAGATCTTAAACATAAAAAGTGAGGAGACTAACACCATTTTGAATTCCCATGCAAATGTCTTCCCTCTTTTCTTCTTGATTCCCACTTGTCAGCAGAAATATGTATTATGGAAATAAAATAAATATAAAAGCACCACTTCGAGGAATTAATTTCAGTTCTGATCCCAAAATTATTTGATATCCAAAACTTAGACATGTTCTTGCACTATCCATAACCTTTTCAAAATATCATCAGGCTTTCTAATTGTGTCATGTATATGTTGTCTTATGAAACCATATTTCAGCTCCATTGCAACTGCAACCCTAATATTATGGTTTGATATGTATGCACATATCCAGGATGAAACCATATTTCAGCTCCATTGCAACTGCAACCCTAATATTATGGTTTGATTAGTATGTACATATCCAGGATGTTGCAACACATCAAATACCATGAATCTGGTTACAAAGATATCAGCATATTGTAGATTTTCAGAATTTGCTTATTTGATATGATATGATTGGACATAAATATAAGTTCTGGTAAAGGGTTGATAAAGTATACCTTTGGTATCAGATCCCCAATGTTCTAGGCCAAAATGTACAAAATCTTTGAGAATATTGAATCGCTCCTCAGAGCTAATGTCCCAATGTCTTTGTTCCTTGATTTCAGTCAATATCCAAGGCTGTGAAACAAAAAGTCTATAAATCAAGGGCAAATATATATTAAACATGGTGGTTAAAAATATTAAAGAAGTTCTACAGGTTCACCATAGATACTAGGATAAGGGATTTCAATTATTTATAGCAGAGAGAACCAGACAGATAGACTAACCTTTATTAATGCACCTCGAGCAATCATGCAAATAGAAAGCTCAGGGCAGTCAGAAGAGTGCTTTCTCGAGTCCAAGTATGAAAAGATATCACCATTCCCCAAAGCTTGCAAACCATCAGGGGCTTTTTTTGCACATTGGTAGATATAATCCCAATCAGCAAGCTTGCTATAGCATTGCTGCCGTGATCGACCATGTATGGTCAATGCACTGGCTCCCCAGTCACTAAGATCTGAGATTAGAGAATCAATGCGATTTCTTCCCTCAAAATAACCTGTACACACCTATTAAAAAGAATAGAGTCAAATTCAGAGAAAGATTGATTCTATTATGATTTCATTCTATATGGAAAAAGAGAATGAAAAAGCTATTTCAAAAAGAAATGTCTTAGACATCTCAGATGGGATTCCTGACAATTCCTTCAAAACCTTAATCACTAATGTATTGATGGAATTGAATAAGCAGAATGTCATAACAAGATCAACGTCACCAAAATATTGACCTACCTCAGTTAGAGGTTTATCAATAATAGAAGAAGCTGTTTGAATAATGCTCTTCATCCTCATGGGTTTCGTAAGCAGACAAGATCCAGCCCCCTTGTTAACAACAATGTCAATCAGGCACACCATGTTAATGTCAATAGAACATGCATATAAGTAAATTTATTTACTTTATTTTCATATATTCATAGGTCAAAGAAAGCAAACATGTTTTGTGAAAATATCCCAAAGAAATTAATCATAATAGACATCCTAGCTCATGTTCCTTCGTATAAAACTAATCATAAACTATGAATTTGCAGATAAATTCTTGAAATCATATCTATAAGAGCATTTACACGAATTCCATGGAAAATATTAATCTTATGTTTTTTTTTTCAAATATCATATTTACTTGAATTTTTTTTTTCATTTGACTTGCATGATTTTGTCATGATTTAATGCAGAACATCAATTATTCTTATATAAGACCATTTTAGATTAATAGTTTTCTTAATCTTTTTTCTAGGTTAGTTTATATCTTTTTCTTCAAATCTCAACAATTCTGCCCTTCCAAATTTGAAACATACAGACATTGTCCCTTCATATAAAACTAATCATAAACCATCAATTTGTGGCTACATTCTTGAAATCATATCCACCAATAACATTTACAAGGATTCCATGGAAAATATTAATCTTCTATTTTTTTGTTCCAAATATCATATTTTCTTGAATTTTTCATTTGACTTGTTATTCATCATGATTGAATGAACATCAACTATTCTTATATTTCACCATTTTAGATTTATAATTTTCTTAAACTTCTTTTCTGGATTAGTTTATATCTTTTTCTTTAAATCTCAATATTTTATCTGCTTCAAAATTTGAAACATATATACATCATGCATTTATTGAAGTAAAAGAAATTCCAACATCAAAATATAATTGAATTCCAAAATTCAACAGGAATTGGTTTGTTTGGCAGTAGTGACCACAGTAGTGGCACGTGAGCCTCCAATTTTTTGAAATATTTTGTCGAGGAAGTGCAATACCACATAGCTCCTTTTTCAATCTGCTAAATTCTTATAAGTTGTGCATGAAATGTGGAAGCTTAAAGCAAAAAGGCAAACCTGCAAAAGATTAGTACACATAGCCATTTCTCCACAAGTAATATCAGTGCCTAAGGCCTTGCAAACCCTTCCAAAAGGAAGATTCCCAATAGTAGTCAAGGGAGTCAGGTAGAGCTTTCCTCTGAAATCAATAAGCTTCCTTTCCCGTGGATGCAGTTTCAAACTAAAATCAACTATAGATGAACATAAGCTATTAGTCAATATCTCTTCTGATCCATTTTGTGCATTAGTTTCTTTAACATTTTTATCCATGTGATATGTGCCTGTCCACATTTCATTTCAAGGTGTCAGCAAAGAAGCGATTCACTTACAGAAAATACATTGCAACACAGCCACACAAAACTTTCATTAAATAGCATTAAAACCTCTACTATAAAATCTAACCATTACTATTATCAGCTAAACAGTATTTATCATCAACTGAACTCTTTGCCTTCTTCAAAGGTCTTCTGGGCTCAATGACAGATGCATCATCCAAACAGTCCTTTTCTATGCATGTTACAAGAGCATTGTCTACTTCATTGGCTGAACTGCAAAGAATCCCATTATCATCATCCAGATGAAGACTATCTGATTCATTGAGAGAATCTGGATGACTTTCCAGCTGATTGACTTCTGGCATTGCCTTTCTTTTGTGACCCCCCTACAAAATGGGATGGGTAATAGTGAGGATCGGAAAGACTACACCTAATAATATTTTGGGAACAGAAAGAATAATTGCATTTCTAAAATAAAAATCAACAAAACTTTGGTGGCAGATAAAGCAATGCAGGCAACCGAAGAAGAATGAAGTTGGTTAAAAACTACACCTAATGTCCTCAACTTACCTTGCACAGAGGCAGCCATATATCACTACAAGAGATTTTAAATATTGCGACGCCCAAATGCGTCGCAATTGCATCGCTAAACATGATATTGCGACGCAATAGCGACGCAACGAGGGCGTCGCTCAACTGTCCGTCGCAATACCCTTTTGTCGCAATTGCGTCGCAATATTGCGACTCTCTGCGATGCTCTTGCGACGCCACATTGCGTCGCAATATTACGACGCATGAAAATGCATCGCTAAATTTAAAAATAAATTTAGTTAGAAAAAAAAATTATTATTAAATATTGCGATGCCCAAATTTGCGTCGCAATATTTAAAATTAATTTTTTTAAAAAAATTATTATTAAATATTGCGACGCACTAATTTGCATCGCAATATTTAATAATTAATTTTTTAAAAAAATTATTATTAAATATTGCGCTATAATGCGTCGCAAATAAAAATTATTTTAAAATATTGCGATGCAAGGTAATTGTGTCGCAATATTTTAAAATAATTTTTAAGATAAAATAGCGACTCAATTGTAGTCGCTAATGCGTCGCTATTAAATTTATTTTTAAATTATTGCGATGCCAGGTCATTGCGTCGTAATATTTAATAATAATATCTTAAAAATATTAGTGATCCAATATCAGTCGCTAATGCGTTGCAAATTTTGTTTTTAAAAATATTTAAATGATTAAAAATTAAAACGGTTAATTCAATTTCGCTAAATCTAAATATTGATACAAACATTTTTCACTCAATCCAAACAATAATATATTTCAAAAAATAATTTATATATTAAAATTTTGAAGTTTTTACAACATAAAAAAAGAAAAAAAAATACATCAAGAATCTGAACGATCACGTGGAGGCTGTGGAGCTGAAGACTCTACGACAAGCATCTAACCATATCCCGCAAATAATGCATCTCATCTCGCATGTCTGCAACCTCCTGATCCCGGCCTCGCATACGATCCTCAAAATCCTGCTCGACCTCCTGCCGAACCCCCTCTGCAATAGATCTGCGAAGCTCCTGTAAACGCTCGGGAGGAAGATCAGCAGGAACTCGCGAGCTGGAGGCCTGATGGGGAAAAAATGTAGAAGCTCTAGTGCCCATACCATAGACCCTGCGGTCTCGTGGCTGGGCACCAACAGCCTCCAAAAATACACGTCGACTCTCCTCTGCTGAGAGTTCGACGGGCATCTCCCCATCAGTAGAGTCGACCTGCGATGCCTGGGAGCGAAGCTCCTCGACTCGTGTCTTGAAAATATGAAATCAATAATAAATGAGTTAATAAATTTCTTGAAATAAAATTTTAGAAATTAAACAGATACTACATAAATCTAATTTCTTACCGCAACCTCCCGTGATCGCGTGTCGACCCAGGAGCCGTCCCTCCTGGTGTGTGTCGCCCTGAATAGACAAAACTCACCAGGATCTCCGCCCTCCTGCTCAGTCTATAACAATAAAAAAATGATATTAATACAAATATTTGTAAATAACTAAAATAGTAATTAAAATATTTATGTTTTCTTACCATACGCCGTCTGTGCTCCTGAATCGAAATGGAGCCCGAAGTATGACGGGAGAGACCCGTGCCAGGACCGCCCTTCTCAGATCGGCGGTTCGTGCTGGCTGATGCGGACCTCCTGCGCCAGCCATCGGACTCCCAGGCCTGCTGCCACTCGTGCCAAATACCCTCTGGCACGTGCGTAGGACGCTGACCCGATGACCTCCAACGATGAAGCATGTCGGAGTATCGGCGTCGCGTTAGAGCCTCCCATGCTGCCCTAATGGCATCATGGGTGGCAGGATCCCACGTAAACTTTTTCTGCATTAAAATAAACAGTTAGTTTCTGAATTTATTAACTTTAAAGAATTATATATCACTGATAAATTGTATTTAATAAGTTTACCTGAAACTCAGAAAAATAAAACTCTCTCGTGGCTGGCGATACGTGGCGCCAATCGTAGCCAGTGGGATCTGCACGCCTCTGAAAAACGGCGCTGATGTGGCTGGAGACATGATGCTGCTCAATGAATCTATTAAAAAAATGCAAGTTTATAAGTAAATGACTTAAAAATATAAATAAAATATTTTTAATTAGTATATACTTACATCCCCTGAGCATCAAGTCTAAGTACAGTGCGGCCGCCGATCGCGGAAGAACTCTCGGAGGTCTGTGCCGATCGGGTGGATGGTAATACTGGTGCAGAGATCGAAGGCTGCGCCTCTGCTGGAGATCCAAACTCTCCATCTCCGACGCTCATGTGATCTGATCTCGCAGGATCCAAACTACGTCTCTGCTCACCCAAACTGTCGTCGGTAGATCTACCTCTGCCCCTCATACTGAAAATACTAAAGATTCACACAATTAAATTACGATTAATGATTGACTATGTAAGAATTTAACACTTATAAAAAAAAGTTAAATTTTAAAAAACCTTTATGTTTAATCGGTGTCATTTGTTTCGTGAAATGTTGGTTCAACATCCGATGCCGTATCGGATTGCGAATCAGTTTCATTATCATCGGAAGGAAACCGAACATTTGCATCCGCAATTTGTTGGACATCACCACTTGGATCTCTAAGTGATGTTTCAGGAGCCCTTGTGTCATCCTCAATTGCATGCATTTCCATCTCATCCTCTTGAAATGCAGGGCACTCGGTTGATTGACTTGATGAACTCTCCTCTAATACGATTGTTGAACGTGGGACGATTTTAGAAACGGCCCACCAATCTCGCTTGTCGTTGCGCAAACTTGGATATCCGCAGTAAAATACTTGCTGAGCTTGGGATGCAAGGATGAATGGGTCATATTTCTGTAATCTTCGTCGATGGTTCACTTCAACCAAATTATAGTTGTTATGAACCCTTTTGCCCACAGGAACTATCGGATCGAACCAATCACAACGAAACAATACGGTTCATTTCATAGGCCAACCAGGATATTCAACTTCAACCACCTCTACTAACTTTCCATAATAATCCTGCATATTTGCTCCAACACTTTCTCCTTTTACACACACGCCCCAGTTCTGCGTGCCTCTTGAAGCTGCTAATCGTTCAATCTAAAATTTGTACCCATTTACAAAATAGCCAGTAGAGGTTGTTACGGTCTTCAATGGCCATTGCGATAGACATTTAATGAAAATATTGTCGGTTGTCGACCATGGCCCGTTGACCTATAAATTAATAAGCTATTGACATCCAATTCAAAAAATAATAGCCATTATCGAAATTGATTGAGTGATACTACTCACAAATTCATAAAACCAGTAAGCAAACTCCGTTTCTAATTTCTGCCCAATTGCAACTTGACTGATGTCGGGATTCATCTGTCGTTGTCTATCACAGAACATCCTTATGGGATGAAAAGGATGAAAACTACTGTTAGAAATTAAATATTATGGTATATTATTATATAAATTTAAATTTTCAATTTAGCATTGAAGTATACACTTACTCAATATAAGGATCGACTTCTCGACAGTTCATTAGGATGTAATAATGTGCTGCATTATACTCCATATCGCTAAGATTTCTTGACTTCTGCCCACCAAATGAACGGCCGATAGCTTTAAAAATTGATATTCTACCGTCATTAGCTTCTGCTTCGTCCACACATACGTCATCGTTACAACCATGATTTTGGCTCCTCGTGTGGACGTGACCCTCAAAGTAATGTGAGGCAAAAGCTGAAACTTCTTCGACCAAGTGTGCATTGCATATAGAACCTTCAACCCTTGCTTTATTATGCACATTATTTTTTAACTTCTTAAGATACCTATATGTAAAGTTGCAACAAAAAATTAACGAATTTTTCAAGCAATGAAATAATATTTGAAATGTCAACATATCTTAATGATGTATATATTTACCTCTCGAAAGGATACATCCAGCGATACTGCACGGGACCAGCTATGCTCGCTTCGTATGGCAAGTGAACCGGTAAATGCTCCATTGAGTCAAAAAAACTGGGAGGAAATATTCGCTCAAGCTTGCATAAAATAATTGGAATTTCTCCTCAAGCCTTGCCATGGATGCAGAAGTAATGACTGCGGCACATAACTCCTTGAAGAATAAGCTGAGCTCCGTAATTGCCTTCCAGACATGTTGCGGAAGCAACTCACGAAAAGCTATAGGTAATAATCGTTGCATGAAAACATGGCAGTCGTGGCTCTTCATGCCGAACAACTTGAGCTTATGCATGTCCACACACCTACCGATATTTGAGGCATAACCATCTGGAAATTTTAACCCTCTTAGCCAGTTACATAAAACTTCTCGTGAATTTCTGTCAAGAGTGTAACATGCTTTAGGATAGGTCCCATCGGCACTCCTTCTCAAATCACCTCTTCTGCAGTACTGATTAAGTTCTTCTCTTGACTTTGCAGTATCTTTTGTTTTTCCCGGGATGTTTAGCACCGTGTTAAATATGTTATCAAAGAAATTTTTCTCGATATGCATAACATCCAAGTTGTGCCGGATGAGATTTGTGCTCCAATAAGGCAAATCCCAAAATATACTTCGCTTCTTCCAGTTATGTTCTTTACATATACGGCTATTTATTCTATCTGCATCCGGTTCCCATGCATACATCAACCCCAAATGCTCTATAGAATCAAATAGATCCGTGCCGGACCTAACCGGTTCGGCAAATTTTGTGACTGCTTTGTTCTTCCGGAAGGCGATCAAGTTACGCCTGTAAGGATGATTTGGGGGCAAGAACTTCCTATGGTTATCAAACCATGACTGCTTACCACTCTTCTGCAATGTAAATGCATCCGAATCATACATGCAATGAGGGCATGCCAGACGTCCAGCAGTGCTCCAACCAGACAACATTGCATATGCCGGAAAATCACTTATTGTCCACATCAAAGCAGCTCTCATTAAGAAATTTTGTTTCATAGAAATGTCGTAGGCTACCACTCCTGTTTCCCACAACATTTTCAATTCGGCCACCAACGGTTGCAGAAAGACATCAATCTTTTCCTTTGGATTTGATGGTCCTGGAACCAAAACGGTTAAAAACATTGCAGTATCTTTCATGCACTTCCACGGAGGAAGGTTATATACAGTCAGTATCACAGGCCAACATGAATACTGTTGCCCCGCTTGACCAAATGGTTGGAAGCCATCGGTACAAAGACCTAATCTCACATTCCTTATATCTTCAGCGAAATCAGGATGATTTTCATTGAAATGCTTCCAAGCCTTTGAATCTGATGGATGCCGCATTTCATCCTCTTTAGATTCATGTTCGGCATGCCATCTCATATCAGCAGCTGTTGCCTCAGATCTGTATAATCTCTGCAGGCGTGGGGTAAGAGGAAAGTAATGCATCCTCTTGTAAGGCACACTTTTCCTCCTACTTGTACCGGCTCCTCCTTCGGTGTTTTTGAACCTCGATTGCCCACAAATCTTACACCATCTCAGCTCTGAGTCTTCACCCCAAAATATCATACAATTGTTCAAGCAACAATCGATCTTATTAACTGGGAGCCCAAGCCCACGCAACAACTTCTTTGTTGCGTAAAAACTGTCTGCGGCAACATTATCATTTGGCAGAATTTCTTTGATTAACTCAGCTACAGAATTGAACGCCTTTTCTGATAATCGATGTTCTGCCTTAATATTCAACATTCGAGCAGCTGTAGAGAACTGGAATGACCCTCACACCCAGGATACAATTCTTGATTTGCAGCACGCAACATATCGTAAAATTGTTGTGCTTCTGGATTTGGTTCTTCCATAAATGTATTCTGATTGAAGTCATTACCCGATGCATTCATCACCATTTGTTCATATGTGTTTAAATTCACAAATGGTTCATCTACGGGAATTGACTCTTGTTGGCCTATAACAGCTGCTGGAATATCCTCTGGTTCACCATGACAGTACCAAACATAGTAATCAGGAACAAAACCCTTCTTACACAAATGCACCTTAACAGTTTCCACATCTCTGTAGGCTTTATTCTGACACCTGTGGAAGTTGCATGGGCACCTAATCCTAGGCCCATCCATCCATTCAGGTTGGCTACATGCAAATGCGATAAATTCTTCCAATCCATTCAGAAAATCTGGATTCAGCAAGCCATCTTTTATCCTTGCATACATCCATGAGCGAGTCCCGCTCATTTTTGACCGACTTATACAAAGTCTGGTAAATCATTAAATGAAACCAAAAAATAAAACTATATTAGTATTAATAAATATATAACTAAATTATTTCTTGGGCACAACTAAGGTTAATTACAACCAATTAAATCATTTATAAGTACCAAATTTTTTTTAGGTAACTAAGGACCCTACCATGCAAGGGCGAGCCACGGCTACGATCCTTGGGGTGCTAGCAAGGACCGATGCATAGGTTCATGGCTAAAGGAGGGCTTGAGTTTGTGTCGGGCCGCAAGGCGGTGCGTTTAGTCATTAGACTTCACAAGAATTCAAGTGTCTTAAATAATTCTACCTTCACTCCATGTCTATAAGGTAAGGCCCTATCCCATTCAAGAATATTTTTTGTGATATGTTATTCTGCTATTAATTATCATCGATCGGTAACATTGAAATTTCGGCAGCATTTCCCCATATGTTCTCCTAATGTGTGGTATATAAGCCACACTAGGAGAACGTATGAGCAAATGCAAACCGAAATCTCACCCCACGATGATTACTAGCAGACTAACATGTCACAAGAAATATTCCCAAACTGTCCACCAGGACAATTTGAGAATTTGCAAGACTAAGGCTTACAAATTCTCAAACGGGTCTAAAGGTTAAAGTGCTGTGATTATGGAAGTCCGAAGACAATCGAACTTATGCTTGTTATTCTTAACTTCTTGTGAAAATATGTACATTAGTGATTGAAAAAATTCTATATTACGTCAAATACAAATGTTTTCGAATACTAAAATGTAAATCATTGAAACTACTATTTGTTGTTGGAAATTAAATAATATTACAACAAAACATTTTATTTAATATTTCAAACTGTAATGCATCATTCAGTTTGCAGCAGAATATAAATAATCAAGACATAACAATTGTAAATAAGTATAAATGCACAAATACTATTATCATAAACATTCTGCTTAAATTAATTATTACATAAATATTATGTAAATTAAATAATAATACAACAAGACTTCCTATCTAGCATTACAAATATTATTGAATAATCAAGACATAACAAACAGTCTATCCCCCCTACCCCTGTTAAGGAAATTTTTTTTTTTTTTGTCACAGTGGCCTGGCCACCGCTGCCGTGGCCGGACAAGAAAAGAAAGGGGGGGGGTTCCCCCCTCCCCCCCTGTTAAGAAATTTTTTTTTTTTTTGTCACAGTGGCCTGGCCACCGTGGCCAAGCCACTGTCGGCCACGACAGCGGCCGTGGCTGGACAAGAAAAGAAAGGGGGGGGGGCGGGGGGGTTTCCCCCCTCCCCCCCTGTTAAGGAAATTTTTTTTTTTTTTTTGTCACAGTGGCCTGGCCACCGTGGCCAGGCCACTGCCGGCCACGGCAGCGGCCATGGCCGGACAAGAAAAGAAAGGGGGGGGGGGGGGGGACGGGGGGGTTTCCCCCCTCCCCCCCAGTTAAGGGAAAATTTTTTTTTTGTCACAGTGGCCTGGCCACCGTGGCCAGGCCACTGCCGGCCACGGCAGCGGCCGTGGCCGGAGAGGACGGCCACGGCAGCAGCCGTGGCCGCCTTGTCCGGCCGCGGCCACGGCCATGGCCGGAGAGGACAGCCACGGCAGCGGCCGTGGCTGCCTTGTCCCGGCGGCCACGGCCGTGGCCGGACAAGATAAAACAAGGGGGGGGGGGGTTTCCTCCCTCCCCCCTGTTAAAAAAAAAAAAATTTTTTGTGATTACAGTGGCCTGGCCCCCGTGGCCAGGCCACTGCCGGCCATGGCAGCGGCCATGGCCGGAGAAGACGGCCACGGCAGCGGCCGTGGCCGCCTTGTCCGGCCGCGGCCACGGCCGTGGCCGGACAAGAAAAAACAAGGGGGGGGTTTCCTCCCCTCCCCCCTGTTAAAAAAAAAAATTTTTTTTTGTGATTACAGTGGCCTGGCCACTGTGGCCAGGCCACTGCCGGCCACGGCAGCGGCCGTGGCCGGAGAAGACGGCCACGGTAGCGGCCGTGGCCGCCTTGTCCGGCTGCGGACACGGCCGTGGCCGGACAAGAAAAAACAAGGGGGGGTTTCCTCCCCTCCCCCCTGTTAAAAAAAAAAAAATTTTTTTTTTGTGATTACAGTGGCCTGGCCACCGTGGCCAGGCCACTGCCGGCCATGGCAGCGGCCGTGGCTGGAGAAGACGGCCACGGCAGCGGCCGTGGCCGCCTTGTCCGGCCGCGGCCACGGCCGTGGCCGGACAAGAAAAAACAAGGGGGGGGGGTTTCCTCCCCTCCCCCCTGTTAAAAAAAAAATTTTTTTTTTTTTGTGATTACAGTGGCCTGGCCACCGTGGCCAGGCCACTGCCGGCCACGGCAGCGGCCGTGGCCGGAGAAGACGGCCACGGCAGCGGCCGTGGCCGCCTTGTCCGGTCGCGGTCACGGCCGTGGCCGGACAAGAAAAAACAAGGTGGGGGGCAGGGGGTTTTCCTCCCCTCCCCCTTGTTAAAAAAAAAAAAAAAATTTTGTGATTACTGTGGCCTGGCCACCGTGGCCAGGCCACTGTCGGCCACGGCAGCGGCCGTGGCCGGAGAAGACGGCCACGGCAGCGGCGGTGGCCGTAAGGAAATCAATAAAAAAATAATTTTTTTTTTAAAGATTATTGGGGCTAACCTTGGTTGAGATGAGATCGCCGGGGTAGCCGGAGTCGGATGAGATCGCCGGGTAGCCGAGGACGGGGATGCGCCGGAGTATCGAGCGAGGATCACGGTGGCGGCTAGGTCAAGACGGGAAGGAGGAAAGGAGAAAGGGCCCGGCTTAATATAGGTAATTAGCGACGCCAAAATTGCATCGCAATTTTAGTCGCAATTTTTTTTTTTTTTTTGTCTTAGCGACGCACTAGGGCATCGCTAATCCATCGTTAATACATGTTTATAATAATTTTCTGAAAATATAGCGACGCCAATAAATGCGTCGCTAACGAGTCGCTAAATTGGCGCCATCATCTGGCAGGAAAAATATTTTTATTTTCTAATAATTGCGTCGCTAAGGCGTCGCAATATTTTTTTAATAATTTAAATTGATTTAAATAAAAACTTATTACATATATTGCGACGCAAGCAGTGCATCGCAATTATTTTTTAAATATTTTTAAATAAAAATATTTAAATTTATTATAATAATTGCAATGAAAAATTACGTCATAATTATTTTTTAATATTTTTAATCAGCTATATGTATTCTAATAATATTGCGACGCATATATTTTGTCGCAATATTTGTTTATATTTTTTTTAAACTATGTCGCTAAGGCGTCGCAATAATTTGTTAATATTTATAAATGATAATATTTATAATTAATGTTAATAATTGCGACGATAAATGGTGTCGCAATTTATTTTATAAAATTTTTAATTATATAAATTTATTTAAAAAACATTGCAACGATCGGCGACGATCCGACGGTTGCGATCGATCCAAGCCCTGATCCCGATCGCCACAACCGATCTCGGACCGTGGTGATCCGTCCAATCGGCGACGATCCGAGGGTTGCGATCGATCCAAGCCCTGATTCCGATCGGCGACGACCGATCGCGGACCGCAGCAATCGGTCTGATCGGCAAAGATCCGACGGTTGCGATCGATCCAAGCCCTGATCCCGATCGGCCACGACCTATCTCGGACAGTTGCAATCCGTCCGAGATCGGCGACGATCCAACGGTTGCGATCGATCCAAGCCCTGATCCTGATCGGCCACGACCGATCTCGAACCGTGGCGATCCGTCCGAGATCGGCGACGATCCAACGGTTGCGATCGATCCAAGCCCTGATCCTGATCGGCGATGACCGATCGCGGACCGCGGCAATCGGTCCGATCGGCAAAGATCCGACGGTTGCAATCGATCCAAGCCCTGATCCCGATCAGCCACGACCGATCTCGGACCGTGGTGATCCGTCCGATCGGTGACGATCCGAGGGTTTGCGATCGATCCAAGCCCTGATTCCGATCGGCGACGACCGATCGCGGACCGCGGCAATCGGTCCGATCGGCAAAGATCCGATGGTTTGCGATCGATCCAAGCCCTGATCCCGATCGGCCACGACCTATCTCGGACAGTTGCAATCCGTCCGAGATCGGCAACGATCCGACGGTTGCGATCGATCCAAGCCCTGATCCCGATCGGCCACGATCGATCTCGGACCATGGCGATCCGTTCGAGATCGGCAACGATCCAACGGTTGCGATCGATCCAAGCCCTGATCCCGATCGGCGACGACCGATCGCGGACCGCGGCAATCAGTCCGATCGGCAAAGATCCGACGGTTGCGATCAATCCAAGCCCTGATCCCGATCGGCCACGACCGATCTCGGACCGTGGCGATCCGTCCGAGATTGGCAATGATCCAATGGTTGCGATCGATCCAAGCCCTGATCCCAATCGGCGACGACCGATCGCGGACCGTGGCAATCGGTTCGATCGGCAAAGATCCGACGATTGCGATCGATCCAAGCCCTGATCCCGATCGGCCATGACTTATCTCGGACAGTTGCAATCCATCCGAGATCGGCGACGATCCGATGGTTGCGATCGATCCAAGCCCTGATCCTGATCGGCCACGACCGATCTTGGACCGTGGCGATCCATCCGAGATCGGCGACGATCCAATGGTTGCGATCGATCCAAGCCCTGATCCCGATCGGCCACGACCGATCTCAGACCGTGGTGATCCGTCCGATCGGCGATGATCCGAGGGTTGCGATTGATCCAAGCCCTGATTCCGATCGACGACGACCGATCGTGGACCGCAGCAATCGGTCCGATCGGCAAAGATCCGACGGTTGCGATCGATCCAAGCCCTGATCCCGATCGACCACGATCGATCTCAAAACGTGGCGATCGGTCCGATCGGCGACGATCCAAGGGTTGCGATCGATCCAAGCCCTTATTCTGATCGATCACGATCTATTTTGGACTGATCGCTATTTAACATAATTAATTTTTTTAAATATATAACGACGCAAAGGGTTGCATCGTATTTTTTTAATATGATAATTATAATATATAAAAATTAACTTTAATTCTAATAATTATGATGCAACAAGTACGTCGCTATATTAAAACATAATTTTCCTAATTAATATTTTGGCTTATTACATCGCTAATGCGTCGCTATTTAACATAATTAATTTTTTAAAAATATTGCAACTCACTGTGTTACGTCGTAATTATTTTTTCTCATATTTATAATTTATAAAATTTAATTTTATTTAAAATAATTGCGACACAGTTATTGCATCACTAAATTAAAAATAATTTTAATTTATTTTTTGGTTTATTGCGTCGCTAATGCGTCGCTATTTAAAATATTTAATTTTTTCCAAAATATTGCGATGCACTGGGTGGCGTCGCAATATTTTTTTAAAATATTAATACTGTAAAAAAATATAATTCCATTTAAATTATTTGCAATGCAATTGTTTCATCGCTAAATTAAAAATAATTTTTCTATTTTTCTAGTTTATTGCATCGCTAAGGCGTCGCTATTTAAATATTTAATTCTTTTCAAAATATTATGACGCACTGGTTGGCGTTGCAATATTTTTTAAAATATTAATACGTAAAAAATATAATTCCATTTAAATTATTTGCGATGCAATTGTTGCGTCGCTAAATTAAAAATAATTTTTCTATTTTCCAATTTTATTGCATCGCTAAGGCGTCGCTATTTAAAATATTTAATTCTTTTCAAAACATTGCGACGCACTGTTATGCGTCGTAATATTTTTTAAACTATTTGTACTTTAAACAATATAATTTTATTTAAATTATTTGCGATGCATTTGTTGCATCGCTAAATTAAAAATAATTTTTCTTATTTTCTAGTTTATTGCGTCGCTAATGCGTCGCTATTTAATATATTTAATTCTTTTAAAAACATTGCGACGCACTGTGATGCGTCGCAATATTTTTTTTCGATAATTAGATTTTATAAAATTTAATTTCATTTCAATTATTTGCGACGCAATTGGTGCGTCGCTAAATTAAAAATAATTTTCTAATTATCTATTTATTGGGTCGCTAATGCGTCGCTATTTAAAATATTTAATTCTGTTAAAAACATTGCGACGCAAATATTGCGTCGCAATATTTTTATTGATATTTATATTTCATAAAAAATTAATTTAAAAATTTGCGATGCAATATTTGCGTCGCAATATTAAAAATTTAATTTTTTTTTTAATTTTTTGGTTAATTGAGTCGCTAATGAGTCGCTAATGCGTCGCAATATTTTATGTCACAAAGGCGTCGCAAAGTGGTCGCAATTTAGCGACGCAATTATGCGTCGCTAAATTTGTGTCGCTATTTCAGTATTTTCTTGTAGTGAATTACATAAACAAAGATGGCTTGGATTAAAGATGCATTGTAAGTTTTACCCAGGCTAATTATAACACCTCAAGTACTTTTGCTAATCCAATTAACTTACTAGTGTATCAAAATTATGTAGCCTTAAAAACTTGAGCATAAATTAATTGATAGCAGAAGAACTTTAGTTATAAGCTTTTCAAAAAAAAATTCTTCTTATGTAGGACTATTTGAGGTATTAAAATCGTCCTCTCCTATCAAGCAATATTCTCATCACATGCCACAAGTTAGTCAAAATCTACCTCGAGCTAGATCGGTAGTACTGAAAGAATAGCTCCATGTTATGGTGAAACTCTACAACTATTTCACGGATAACCCTTTCCTCCTACCCATTAACTTTTGCACACTTGAATCGGTTCTCGTACCAATTGTAGTGCTCCAAGCTCACCACTGGCACAATTAACCTGCTTGCAGGTTGAAACCACATAATCCTATAAATTAAAGTACAAGTTAATTAGAAATAGATGAATTTGAGTTATAAGTTCTTCGAACTTTTCTTTTTCATCTAATGAAGGACTATTTTTGGGGTATTAAATCTTCTCCCATATCAAGCGATGTCCTCGTCATATGCCACAAGCTAATCAAAATTTACCTCAAGCCGGGTTGTTGGAGTTCCAAGGGTGGCTACATACCATGGAAGAACTCTACCACAATCACATGACGTACGGCTATGGGTTGACTCTATCATCATCCCATGGCATGGAGTTTCTTATGGAATGGTGGTAGAGTCCCACAATGAAGTAGAACTACCCTTGCATTACTAATGACTCGGCTCGATGTATATTCTAGCTATCTTGTAATGTGCGATGAAGATATCGCTTGATAAGGAAAGAAGATTGTAATATTTCAAAATAGTTTTACATTACATGAAAAAAGATTTGAAGTGCTTAAAATTTAAGTTCACTTGCAACCAATTGTCTTTCACTTGAATTTTTAAGCCCCTGCGAACTGGATCCATTAGCAAATTAATTGAGCCAAAAAATGGACTTTGGTGCATTACTAATTCAGGACTCTTAAACCTAATGCGCGCAATTGGGAACATTAATACCATGCTCCTCTATATAGAATAAATTCTTTTATTGAACAATATCGTTCAAAGCTTGATTGAATAGAAAATTTTAATGGGATGCATTTCAAGTTTTCCCCTCAATGAAGAGAATTTCACAAAATAAAATAAAGAGAATTCTTTTCCCGAGAGCATAAAAAAAATAAAGAAAACCTAGGCAGAGTTCTTGATGATCCTGATATAAAAGCTAGATTATATGATAACTGCACAATATATGGTTGGCATGTTATTCATGAGGTACCTCATGATTATTACATTGCTAAATTACTTAAGATTTTGTTTTGTTGCCCCACAAGGGATCATAAGAGAACAATAAAAAACTTTTCCATGGGAGAAAGGTGAAGAAAGAAGATGAAGGAGAATTAGAATTATTATTTCCCTTTTTTCTCTTAAAAATTTAAATTTTTTATTTTTAAAATTAAGAGGTAAAGAAAGAACAAGAATTATCTATTTATTTTTTACCCTATTTTTTAATTCTATTCTTACAAATTACTTTAAAAAATTAGTAAAAAATATATATGTAGTATTATAAATATAACTGCTAAGATTGGATAGGGCCCATGAATTTGGAAGAAGGCATTCTCGTCAAGAACGTTCTTTTTAACTTCTGGAAAGGGAAAGACCTGCTGCATTGTCCTCTAGTGCAGTAAGTATGCATCTAGTGCGCGGATTGATCGTGTGCCTATGCCATTATGCGTGCGGTACGTGCCACAGTCTATTGAGTCACGACACGTGTGATGGCATGAACGCACGGATACATCGCATGCTAATCTTTGTACCACGTCTGATGCAACAAGACTTTTGTTTCAACTTATTTGTGCAATGATTCATGCAACCAGCAAAAAATCATCGTGGGAGCCCACCTGAAAGCTAAAGACATGGTGGGTTCTGGGCTGACGGATAGAACCAAAGCTAAAATGCAAACAAACAGCTGGCATGAACCGTTCTTGGGCTACGAAAAATTGTGATCTACCTCAAGCCAAGCACAGTCTTTTGGTCATCGTCCATGCAGACTTCCGTAGGTGTATGCATATCATGCAAGACTCACGCAGAGCATGCTTAGTTGCAAATATCTTAAATAATTATATAAAAACAATAAATTTAAATAATATTTTTAATTTATCTATTTTTTATAAGATCGTAGTTTCTTATAAGCGGCGGCAGTAGAGAAAACTTGGCCTATGTCAAAATGGATTAAGGACTGTTGGAAATTGAAGAGACTCTTCGTATCCCAAGCTCATCTTGGACTTGGAGATGTTGGAATTAATTTGTAATAAATGAGTGTGGGAAAAGTTTATGAAATGAGATTCTAAATGCTATTACTCCCACTCCAAGCATTTCCTCTTGAGCATTATCCAAGTACCTATCTATCAAAGTTTTATATTTTCCTTCTTCCAACAATTGGTATCAGAGCAGGTTGGCTAAGTTAAGATGGCTTCTGTGAGTAGTGCCGGGAATGTCCAACCTCAACTCCCAAGGTTTGATGGGAAGAATTTTGAGCATTGGAAGATCCAGATGGAGGTGCTGTTCGGTTTTCAGGAGCTGACCGAGATTATTGAAGAAGGATTTGTCGAGCCAGGAGCAACGGCAGATTCGACAACGGAGGAGCAGAAGACAACAAAAGAAAATCGTAAGAAAGATCGTAAGGCTCTCTTTTACATCTTTCAAGCGATAGATTCGTCAATATTTGAAAAAGTGGCGAATTCAAAGACGGCAAAGGAAGCATGGGATACTCTCATCAAAATTTACAAAGGTGTTGAGAAGGTCCAGAAGGTTCGGCTTCAGACTCTTCGTCGACAATATGAGCTCCTTCAGATGAAAAAGTCGGAGTCCATTTCCGACTATTTCTCACGGGTCTTGACTCTTGTCAATCAAATGAAGGCCAATGGTGAGACTATTGGTGATCAACTTATTGTCGAGAAGATCCTTCGGACGCTAACGTTACAGTTTGAATATATTGTAACTTCCATCGAAGAGTCACGTGACCTCTCTATTTTGACCGTGGATGAGTTGGTTGGCTCTCTACAAATGCATGAGCAACGACTCAAGGAGAAGGCCAAGACGGTGGAGGAGGCTCTTCAAAGCCAGTTGGTGTTGCCTGATGACAAGAAGAATCTTTCTACTCAAATGAAAGATAAAAGGCGGCAGGAGAAGCAACCTCGACAACAAAAAGATAAGTCCCATATTCAATGTTTTAATTGTAAAAAGTATGGGCATTATAAATCTGAGTGTCGAAGCAAAAGATCTGGTGGTCAAAAGTTTCATGCTAAAGTAGCAAGTTCTGTCGACAGATTTGATGATGAGCATGATAATGCTCTTTTATTCACGTGTGATGCTTCGGTGGAGAATCATAAGAATGTTTGGTACTTAGACACTGGATGCAGTAATCACATGTGTGGTGAAAAGAAGTTATTCTCACATTTCGATGACACCTTTCGTTCGGAGGTGAGGTTCGGGAATGATACAAAATTTCCTATCATGGGAAAGGGAAGCATTAAAATCAAGATAAAAGATGGATCGGTTTCAACCATTTCCAACGTCCATTATGTTCCTGGCCTTCGAGAGAATCTCCTGAGCATAGGACAGTTGTCCGAGCGAGGCTATCACATAATCATCAAGGATGAGGTTTGCATGATTCATGATGGCAAAGGAGGATTGATTGCGAAGGTAAAAATGGCTCAAAATCGCCTTTTTCCTTTGTATATTAATTATGCTACATCGTGTTTTAGTGCCTCGGTGCAAGATTCTTCATGGCTTTGGCACAAGCGGTTCGGACATGTGAATTTCGACAGCTTGAAGCTATTGTGTTGAAAGAAGATGGTGCGAGGTATGTCCGAAATTTCTTCTCCAAAGGAGATCTGCGAACCATGCGTCATTGGGAAGAAATCTAGAGACAGCTTCCCTTCAGGACAATCATGGAGAGCGATGAAGCCATTGGAGTTAGTTCACTCCGATCTCTGCGGACCGCTCGGTGAATCATCGAATCGAGGGTACAGGTATTTTGTTACCTTCATCGATGACTTTAGCAGAAAAACATGGGTTTATTTCTTGAAGCAGAAGTCCGACGCCATCGATGCTTTCAAAGAGTTTAAAGCCTATGTTGAAAACCAAAGTGGGCACAAAATTCGGATTCTCCGAACTGATCGTGGCACAGAATATTTGGTTGGTGATGGTTTCTTCAAGCAATGCGGCATCAAGCATCAATTGACAGCACGGTATACTCCTCAACAGAATGGAGTAGCAGAAAGGAAAAACCGCACTATTATCGATATGGTACGTACTATGCTTCATTCTAAATATTTTCCAAAGCATTTCTGGGCGGAGACGGTTGCTTGTGCTATTTATTTGTTGAACAGATGTCCCACTAAAAGTCTTGAGTTCAAGACACCGACGGAGGTATGGAGTGGTCGAATCCCTTCAGTTCTGCATCTTCGTGTGTTTGGGTGTATTGCTTATGCCCATGTGCCAAATGAGCTACGTAAGAAGCTTGATGAGAAGAGCGAGAAGTGCATCTTCTTCGGTTACAGCAATGAGACAAAGGGTTATCGATTGTATAATCCAGTAACAAAAAAGGTCATTATCAGTCGAGATGTTACCTTCGACGAGGAAGGAGAGTGGACTTGGAACTCAGAAGAAAAGAAGCAGTTTCGCTTCGTCCTAGATGAGGAGGAGTCGGTTCAGCCCGATTCAGATAGTCAATCTGAACCAGTAGCAGCTTCGATGGAACCAGGTTCGATAGCAGGGACTACAACAGCAGTTACTTCATCAAATCCTGTCGAACATCTTACTGAAAGTTCCTCACGTCCACGACGAGAATGAGTTTTGCCAACTCGTTTAAGGGATTGCATTTTGTCAAAAGATGATGATCCCTCTGACGAAGAAATTATCAATTTTGCTCTTTTTGCAGATTGTCATCCCACAAAGTTTCAGGAGGCTTCCCAAGATGATGATTGGGTTCGTGCGATGGATGATGAGATCCATGCAATCGAGAAAAATGATACATGGGAGCTCACTTCTCTTCCAGAAGGCAAGAAGTCCATCGGCGTAAAGTGGGTCTATAAGATCAAGTACAAGCCTAATGGTGATGTTGATCGGTTGAAGGCTCGGCTTGTAGTCAAGGGTTACAAACAAAAACCCGGGATTGACTATTTTGAGGTATTTGCTCCGGTTGCGAGGATGGATACTATTCGTATGATTTTTGCTTTAGCTGCTCAAAGATGCTGGAAAATACATCAAATGGATGTCAAGTCTGCATATCTCAATGGCGTACTTGAGGAGGAGGTGTATGTGGATCAACCTGAGGGTTATGTCAAGAAAGGACAAGAAGGCTTTGTCTACAAATTGAAGAAAGCTCTTTACGGCCTTAAGCAAGCCCCACGAGCATGGTATACCAGAATTGATTCTTATTTTCTGAATCACGGTTTTACTAGGTGTCCTTATGAGCATACTTTATATGTAAAAATTGGCTTGAATGGTGAGATGCTCATTGTTTGCTTATATGTCGATGATCTCATATTTACTGAAGATTGTCAAGAGATGATTTGTGACTTCAGGGAGGCTATGACTCATGAGTTCGAGATGGCGGACATGGGTCTGATGTATTATTTTCTCGGCCTAGAAGTTACACAATCGGAGGATGGTATTTTTATTTGTCAACAAAAGTATGCCAAGGATATTCTTGAGCGTTTTAACATGGCTACTTGTAAACCAATTAGCACTCCCATGGAGGATAGATTGAAGTTGACAAAAGACGGAAGTGGTTCCGAAGTCGATCCTACTTATTTCAAGAGGCTAGTCGGGAGTCTGAGATATTTGACTTCTACCAGGCCAGATCTTGTTTTTAGTGTTGGAATGATAAGCAGATTTATGGAGATTCCTAGACAATCACATTTGCAGGCGGCAAAAAGAATTCTACGATACATTAAAGGTACTATAAATGATGGTGTATTCTATACTGCTTCTAATATTTTTCAGCTTGTAGGATACACAGACAGTGATTGGGGAGGTGATATTGGAGAAAGAAAGAGTACTTCCGGGTATGTTTTCTCTTTAGGAAATGAAATTTTTTCCTGGTCTTCAAAGAAGCAGCAGGTGGTTGCTTTGTCCAGCGCTGAAGCAGAATATATAGCAGCGGCTTATTGTGCTACTCAAGCAGTTTGGTTGCGTTCGATGCTTGCTGAGTTACAGCATAAGCAGAAGCATTCGACGATGATTTATTGTGATAACAAGTCAGCAATTGCCCTAGCAAAGAATCCAGTCTTCCATGGAAGAAGCAAGCACATTGATATAAAGTACCACTTCATTCGAGATCTGGTGAAATCTGAGGAGATTGTGCTGCAGTATTGCAAGACGGAACACAAGTGGCTGATATGTTCACTAAGCCGTTGAAGTCAGATTCCTTCCTCAAACTCAAGAGACTGATCGGCATGGTCAAGATGACCTCGGTCTAAGGGAGGCTGTTGGAAATTGAAGAGACTCTTCGTATCCCAAGCTCATCTTGGACTTGGAGATGTTGGAATTAATTTGTAATAAATGAGTGTGGGAAAAGTTTATGAAATGAGATTCTAAATGCTATTACTCCCACTCCAAGCATTTCCTCTTGAGCATTATCCAAGTACCTATCTATCAAAGTTTTATATATATTTTTTCCAACAAGGACGCTAAAACTTAAATAGCCAAAGTTTATGACAATTGTTATTACATATCTTTACTCTCATATGAATTAAAATTAAAAAATATATATATAAATGTCTACATGATAAGTCCGAAGAATCTTGTGATCATTTTTTAAATAAGTTTCTGGATCAAAATTATATAAATAATTGGTGCAAACTGCTTTTACTAAGTTGATCAATAAAAAGTTGGGTGTTAAAACTGGATCGAGCCCACGCATCTCTGGAGCCGGGATTCTTGTTTAGGGCAATCATTGCGATTTAATGACGAAATGTTTCGTACGGCTTTCGACCGACAAAACCATGCGGTGCGAGACCGCCGACAAGCAACCAATCATGGGATCTTTTGAGCTGGCGGGCATAACCAAAGTTAAAAGCAAGCAAACAAATACACAGCCGGAGTATTTTCATCATTGGATGCCAAAAATATTTATTTTGAATAATAATTAACATATTTCAACTATTTATGTTTGAAGATTTTATCAACGAAATATCCAATGAAATGCTCCCAAAAAAAATAATAATAAATCATAAATAATATATAAGAACGTGATAGCTAAACACATAATAATTATTATCTTTAAATTATTTAAGTATAAACATATATATATATGATTATTTTTGTTTCTCCTGCCTTATTAAATTTTGAAACAAAAATATCATATGCCAAGAATTTTGAAACTGGAAGGTATATAAATAATAAAACTTCAACTCAATAATTGGGGAAATCTGTCAAGCACGTGAACCCACACTCCACGACTAACTAATTGAGGGAATAAAGTCCGTGAGGCAAAAGCATCAGAATTCTTCTGCGCAACTTGGATCGATCGGTCCCCATGTACTTGGGACAGATAGATTTGGTTTGTTGACGAAAAGAAGTGCTTTTCTGCACCTGTGTCTTTCCAATTCATCCGCCGTTTGTCGTTTAGCGTGTGAATTAGTACCTGTTGCAAGCTTGGTATATGATCGATAGTTAAAGGATATAATTAATATTTTAAATTTAATTTTATATTTGTTGGGGGGTAAAATCGTCATTGCATTGATATCCGTGCAAGGCGGCTAAGGCTGACCTCCTTCGGGCTTCCGTAGCTCGGCCTCCTCCGGGCTTCCGTAGCTCGGCCTCTTCCGGGCTTCCGTAGCTCGGCCTCTTCCGGGCTTCCGTAGCTCGGCCTCCTCCGGGCTTCCGTAGCTCGGCCTCCTCCGGGCTTTCCTAGCTCGGCCTCCTCCGGGCTTCCCTAGCTCGGCTTCCCCCGGGCTTCCGTAGCTCGGCCTCCTCCGGGCTTCCGTAGCTCGGCCTCCTCCGGGCTTCCCTAGCTCGGCCTCTCCCGGGCTTCCGTAGCTCGGCCTCCTCCGGGCTTTCGAAGCTCGGCCTCCTCCGGGCTTCCCTAGCTCGGCCTCTCCGGGCTTCCGTAGCTCGGCCTCCTCCGGGCTTTCGTAGCTCGATTATACCCAGCGATCCACGCCCCGACGTCTACCTCCGCGAACCTGACGCGGGAGAGCTTAAGCTTACCCGAGCAGCTCCTTAGGCAAGGAATCATATCGAGACGTGGCCTAAGACCTATTGTAACCGCCCCAGGTCTACTCACCCAGATCCCAAGACATCGAAGAGCTCTCCCAGCCGTCGATCCCTTAACAGACAAGGCGTGGATTCTAACGGCCCACAACGGCCTGATTCTGTCTACCCCCGTATCGTAACAACCTCAGAACCTTCCAGAAGATGCTCAAGTCCCCAGGTGACAGTCTATAAGTATCAGATTAACAGATTCCCTCAGGTACGCACGCGACTCTGTACGCACACCTCCACTCTCACTTTCCTCCCCTTCTTGGAGCCTCCGATTGGCCGCCCCCGGAGAGGTCTCCCGGAGAGATCCACCTCCTCATTATCTGGTTGATCGCCGATTCCTTCCCCACTGACTTGAGCGTCGGAGGGCTTCCGCGGAGGACCACCCCCAGCGTCCCTCCGCGTGTGGGCTTCCTGTTTTGCAGGTCCGCCGCACCCCCTCTTCCCGGAGATCGACCGCGCCCGAGTCGGAGGACGGATCCCGGCGGCAACAGATTGGCGCTAGAGGAAGGGCCTCAAGTCCCATTAAAACTTGAAGAAAGGAGACAAGGATCTTAATCCGGAGAAGAACCTCTCTGATGGCCAACCGGAAGAGAGCAACCTCTGATGCTCCAAGATCAGGTCGCCTCCCAGAGGCCTGATCCGACTGGCGCCACAGCGCCGCAACCCCCACCTGTCGAGACTCCGTCGCCGCCTGCCATTCCGGTGACCCAGGACCAGTTTGCTACGCTGGTCCAACAAGTCCAGGCTCTCACCCACCTGGTCCAGGAGCGTCTTGCACCTCCTCCTGCTTCGCATCCCCAGAAAGAAGCGGCGACTTCTTCTTCGCCGGCAACCTCCTCCTCTGATCCGCATGAATCAGCGGACCCCCGCATCGCCCCGGGGGACAAACCGGTCCCTCGAACCGGTTGCGATAGAGATCTTCCCAGATCTCGGCGAGCCCGCTCCCTCTCTCCGGCAACGTCTCGCCATGATTCGACGCCGTCCTTGCGGTTCTCCCGCCCGCTGCTCCTCTCGCCGGTGAGGAGGAGATCCGCCGTCAGATCCAAGAAATGCGTCAGGAGCTGGACGCCGCCAAGCAGATCCACCTGCCCAGCCCAAAGCAGAGCAGGGCATCCCTTTCTCTAAGGGGATCATGGAGGAAGTGATCCCCTCCCACGTCAAGCTGCCAACCGTCGAGCCCTATCACGGCTCCACTGATCCGGACGACCATCTCAGCAGCTTCCGGTCAATAATGATGTTCCATGGAGCATCTGATGCGATCCTCTGCCGGGCCTTCCCATCCACCCTCAGAGGATCCGCCCGAACCTGGTTCAACGCCCTGAAACCGGGTTCCATTGATTCATTCGATGAGCTGAGCCACCTTTTTATTGGCCAGTTCGTCAGCAGCCGCCGCCACCGACGGAGATCCGACTCCCTCTCCGAAGTCAAGCAAAGAGAGGGGGAGTCCTTGAGAAATTATCTTGGCCGTTTCAACAAGGCCATGTTGGAGGTGGACCACCTTAATCATGAGGTGGCCATGTCCGCCCTAGCGGGGGGAGTTTCAAGGAGAGCGACTTCTATTTGGCAATGGAAGTCAGCTACCCCCCGTGTCTGTCTGATATGATGGCCCTTGCGGACAAGTACGCTCGGGTCGAGGAGTCGCGGAGAATGGCCCGCGCTGAACAGAAGAAGAGGCAAGAGCCCAAAGTTCCCGACAGACACCGCCCTGTCCGTCGGCCAAGCCCACCTCGCCGCCAAAGAGTCCCTCCGCCGCCGCCAAGGAATCGCTCCCGGAGTCCCCCTAGGCGATTCGATCGCTACACTCCGTTGACTGTGCCCCGGGCACAAATCCTCATGGAGATAGAGCGCCAGCTTCCCCGACCAGTGCCTCTCCGAGGGAACCCAACCCGGAGAGATCCCGCCAAGTACTGCCGCTACCATAGGGAGCATGGCCATGACACTGAAGAATGCTGGCAGCTGAAGAACGAGATCGAGAGACTGATTCGGCGGGGACGGTTGGACCAGTTCAGAAGGGCACCCGAGCCACAGCAGCAGGAGGTGATCGCCAGCCTGAGCTCCCACAACTCCCTCCTCCACCAAATCCGCCAGTGGTTGGCCGCATCAACATGATTGAAGAGGCCGGCGGATCGGGCTCCGGGGGCAATGGTGATGCACCGGTGCCAAAGAAGGCGCGCACGGGCGAGCTCTCCTTTTCTGATGATGATCTTCTTGGGATACAGCTTCCCCATGAGGACGCACTTGTTGTCTCCCTAAATTTGAACAATTATGATGTAAGCCGAATCCTGGTTGATAGTGGAAGCTCGGTGAACGTTTTGTACCTCGGTGTTTGCCAGGATGAAATTGCTCATGGAAAACCTTCGAGCCGTGGATTCCACCTTGATGGGATTCACCGGCGACGTCATCATCCCAGAAGGAATCGTCACCCTGACGGTCCGCGCAGGAACCTGGCCCTTTGTAACCGTTGTACAAGCCGACTTCCTAGTGACCGACCTCAGGTCCCCATAAACGCCATATTCGGCAGGCCCGGCTTGATGTCTCTTAAGGCGGTTGTCTCTATCCCGCATCTGTCGATGAAGTTCCCCACCGAGCAAGGAGTTGGAGTAGTTCGGGGAAGTCAAGCCATGGCTCGGCAATGTTTTGTCACGAGCCTTCAGTCCAGAATTCCCGAGGTTGACGGGCTAGACGCCCGCGAGGATTTCGCCGAGCAACGGGGAGAACCGGTGGAAGAGCTGGAAGAAGTACCGCTGGACGTAGCTCGGCCCGACCGAACCACAAGGATCGGGTCGCTGCTTGAGGGAGAGCCTCGTCGCGAGCTAATCAGATTCCTCCAAAGCAACGCGGACATCTTCGCCTGGACCGCCTCCGACATGCCAGGAATTAGCCCCGAAGTCCTCGTCCATCGTCTCAATGTGGACGAGATGCACAGGCCTGTTAAGCAGAAAAAGAGAAGCTTCGCCCCAGAGCGGCAAAAGGCCATTGAAGAAGAGGTCGACAAACTCATCAAAGCCAACTTTGTCCGAGAGGTAAACTACCCCAGTTGGCTGTCAAACGTCGTCATGGTGAAGAAGTCGAATGGCAAATGGAGGATCTGCATCGACTTCACCGACCTCAACAAGGCATGCCCGAAGGACAGCTTCCCCTCCCTCGGATCGACCAGCTTGTGGATGCCACCTCGGGCCACCAAATGCTGTCATTCATGGATGCCTATTCGGGCTACAATCAGATCCGGATGGCCCCCGAGGATGAAGAAAAGACAGCCTTCATAACCGACCGAGGTACCTACTGTTACCGAGTTATGCCTTTCGGTCTTAAAAATGCAGGAGCGACCTACCAGCGCCTGGTCAACAAGGTGTTCAAGGAGCAAATCGGCCGGAACATGGAGGTGTATGTGGATGATATGCTGGTCAAAAGCAAGGAAGCGCTGCGGCATGTTGAGGACCTCGCGGAGAGCTTTGCCACGCTGCGCAAGTATGGAATGAAGCTCAACCCAACCAAGTGCGCCTTCGGCGTCAATTCTGGGAAGTTCCTCGGCTTCATGGTCTCCCAGCGCGGCATTGAGGCTAACCCTCAGAAGATTCAAGCTCTCCAACAAATGGCGCCCCCAGCGTCCATTAAAGAGGTCCAGCGCCTGACCGGGAGAATAGCGGCCCTTAACCGCTTCGTGGCTCGGTCAGCCGAGAGATGCCTCCCCTTCTTCAAAACCCTCCGATCGGCCAAGAATTTCCAATGGACTCCTGAATGCCAGAAATCATTTCAAGATCTCAAGAAGTACCTCGGCTCGCCTCCACTTCTCAGTAGTCCGGTCCCAGGGGAGACTCTGTTTCTGTATCTGGCCGTTTCCGAGGGAGCAGTTTGTTCGGTACTGGTCAAGCAAGAAGGCAAATCCAAAGACCGATCTACTATGTGAGTAGGCTGCTCCGCGACGCGGAGACGAGGTACACCAGGATCGAGAAAATAGTGCTTGCCTTGATTACCTCGGTCCGGAAGCTGCGACCATATTTCCAAGCACATTCAGTGACGGTCCTGACCGATCAACCCATCAAGGCGGTGGTCCACCGTCCAGAAACATCGGGGAGGATGACCAAATGGGCCGTCGAACTAAGCGAGCACGACATACAATTTCAACCTCGCCCGGCCATCAAAGCTCAAGTGCTGGCCGACTTCCTCCTTGAGTGCACCATCCCGGAAGACGGCTCTACCCCAAAAAGTCCCGAAGGACCAAAACCTGAAGCTCGGTGGCTCCTTCACGTCGATGGGTCGTCCAACGCCCATCATTCCGGTGCGGGTTTGGTTCTCACCAGCCCGGAGGGGATGATCTTCGAATATGGCGTCCGATTCTCCTTCCCGGCTTCCAACAACGAAGCCGAGTACGAGGCCCTGTTAGCTGGTCTCCGGATCGCCCGCAACCTGAAGGTGGAAAAGCTTAGCGCCTTCACCGACTCTCAGCTGGTGGCCGGCCATGTGCGAGGGGAGTTTGAAGCCCGAGAACCCAATATGGTTCGATATCTCCAAGAGGTGCGCGGCCTACTTCCTCACTTTTCAGAGTTTGAAATTATTCAAATTCCTAGATCGGAAAACGCCCGTGCCGACCTACTCTCCCGATTGGCAACCACGGAGACAATGGATGCTGAACAAAAATTCCATCTGGAGACTCTGGAGAAGCCGAGTATCATGGAAGCTGACCGGGTGATGCAAATCGAGACCGAACCATCCTGGTTCGACCCTATCCTCAGCTATCTTAAAGAAGGGTCGCTCCCGTCCGACCGAAGGGAGGCCAGGAAATTGAAGCTGCAGGCGACCCACTATGTATTGATCGACAGCCAGCTTTACAAGCGGTCTTTCTCCATGCCGCTGCTCAGATGCCTCCGCCCATCCGAGGCGGACTATGCTCTACGGGAGGTACATGAAGGGATCTGCGGCAACCATCTGGGAGGCCGGTCCCTATGTCACAAGGTGCTACGGCAAGGCTATTATTGGCCGACCATGCAGAAAGATGCGGACGATCTAGTCCGAGCCTGTGACGCCTGCCAGAGGCATTCGAGCATCCAGAGGCTCCCCTCCGCCGAGCTAGTTTCCATATCCTCCGCCTGGCCCTTTGCCAAATGGGGGATGGACATCCTCGGCCCATTCCCGTTGGCGACGGGACAGCGAAAATTCTTATTTGTCGCCATTGACTACTTCACCAAATGGGTTGAAGCGGAAGCCGTTGCCCAAATCACCGAAGCCCGGGCCAGAGACTTTGTGTGGAGGTCCATCATCTGCCGGTTCGGCCTCCCCCACACCATAATCACCGATAACGGCAAGCAGTTCGACAATTCCAAATTCCGCCAATTCTGCGAAGAGCATGGAATTCGTCACCACCTTACTTCGGTCGGGCACCCACAAGCCAACGGAGCGGCCGAGGTAACCAACAGGACTCTCCTCCAAGGAATCAAAGCTCGCCTCTCTAGAGCCCAAGGCAGGTGGGCAGATGAGCTGCACCATGTCTTGTGGGCCTATCGCACCACTCCGAGAATCCCAACGGGCGAGACCCCATTCCGAATGGCTTTCGGTACGGAGGCCGTCATCCCTGTGGAAGTGGGCCTCCCATCTTTGCGGGTGGAGAGTTACTCGGAAGAAGCCAGCAACGAGCAACTCCGCACCAACCTCGACTTGGTGGAGGAAGTCAGAGAGAAGGCCCGAATCAGGACGGCCGCCTATCAACAGAGGGTGGCTCGGTACCATGCCTCCAGAGTCAAGGGGAAGACTTTCCTACCTGGCGACCTTGTCCTCCGGAAAGCTTCTGTATCCAAACCGCTGGAGCAAGGAAAGCTGGCGCCGAACTGGGAAGGCCCGTACCAAGTCACGGAGGTCATTGGGCCAGGAACCTACAAGCTGCAGGACCTCGAAGGGAAATCCGTCCCCCGAACGTGGAACTCGGACAACCTCCGCAAATACTATCAATAGGGTATGTCCTTTACGCCCCGCCAGTTGTCTATTTTCCCACAACTTACTGTGAATCGATTATGCACCATATTGCCATAAATCGTAAATGGAAATAGATGCTGCTTATCAATCCTCGGCACGACCGAGCTATCTGCTTGAACAGGAAAATCTCCGAACCTTGGCAGGGCCAAGTAAAACATTCCTCCGAACCTCGGCAGGGCCGAGCAACAAATCTCCGAACCTTGGCAGGGCCAAGTAAAACATTCTCCGAACCTCGGCAGGGCCGAGCAACAACCTCAGGGCCAAGTAAAACCTCCGAACCTTGGCAGGGCCAAGTAAAACATTCTCCGAACCTCGGCAGGGCCGAGCAACAAATCTCCGAACCTTGGCAGGGCCAAGTAAAACATCTCCGAACCTCGGCAGGGCCACAAATCTCCGAACCTTGGCGGGCCAAGTAAAACATTCTCCGAACCTCGGCAGGGCCGAGCAACAAATCTCCGAACCTTGGCAGGGCCAAGTAAAACATCTCCGAACCTCGGCAGGGCCGAGCAACAAATCTCGGCAGGGCCGAGCAACAAATCTCCGAACCTTGGCAGGGCCAAGTAAAACATCTCCGAACCTCAGGGCCAAGTAAAACCTCCGAACCTCGGCAGGGCCGAGCAACAAATCTCCGAACCTTGGCAGGGCCAAGTAAAACATTTCTCCGAACCTCGGCAGGGCCGAGCAACAAATCTCCGAACCTTGGCAGGGCCAAGTAAAACATCTCCGAACCTCAGGGCCAAGTCCGAACCTCGGCAGGGCCGAGCAACAAATCTCCGAACCTTGGCAGGGCCAAGTAAAACATTCCGAACCTCAGGGCCAAGTAAAACCTCCGAACCTCGGCAGGGCCGAGCAACAAATCTCCGAACCTTGGCAGGGCCAAGTAAAACAAAGTCTCCGAACCTCGGCAGGGCCGAGCAACAAATCTCCGAACCTTGGCAGGGCCAAGTAAAACATCTTCTCAAATCTCCGAACCTCGGCAGGGCCGAGCAACAAATCTCCGAACCTTGGCAGGGCCAAGTAAAACAAAGTCTCCGAACCTCGGCAGGGCCGAGCAACAAATCTCCGAACCTTGGCAGGGCCAAGTAAAACATTTCTCCGAACCTCCGAACCTCGGCAGGGCCGAGCAACAAATCTCCGAACCTTGGCAGGGCAAGTAAAACAAGTCTCCGAACCTCAGCAGGGCCGAGCAACAAATCTCTGAACCTTGGCAGGGCCAAGTAAAACAAAGTCTCCGAACCTTGGCAGGGCCAAGTAAAACAAAGTCTCCGAACCTCGGCAGGGCCGAGCAACAAATCTCCGAACCTTGGCAGGGCCAAGTAAAACAAATCTCCGAACCTTGGCAGGGCCAAGTAAAACAAGTCTCCGAACCTTGGCAGGGCCAAGTAAAACAAAGTCTCCGAACCTCGGCAGGGCCGAGCAACAAATCTCCGAACCTTGGCAGGGTCAAGTAAAACGAAGTCCCGAACCTTGGCGGGGCCAAGTAAAATGTTTCACCAAGCCATGACAAGGCTAGGTAAAAACCACTCGGGCTAAGACCCCAGCGAAAGATCTACAAGCCTCGACCAAAGCCGAACGGCCCTCAAACAGTCCCGAAGGACTTCACCCGGTTCGAAACGGGTGATAAACGAAGACCATCGGCATGCGAAAAAATGCCACCATGGGCAGAATTCCCCTAAGAGGCTATAAGGTCTCGCATAACCAGCCGATGGCCCCAGGCTGGGCCAGGAAACTCTCCCTAGCAGTAGAAAGCCTTTGAGAGGCCCCCCCCTGCAACCCGTCACGCGACATATCTACGATTAATGCGCGGGACAATGGGACTAGACCGACATCCAAGTCTGTCGAGCGTATCAAAATCATTCTCAAAGAAGAAAGAAATTCTTAAAAACGAGTCTATTTTCCATTTAAATAAGAAGGAGCCATTGCAAGGCACAGAGAGACACAGAAAGACAAAAACAGGGGCGGGCAGAGGCCCTGGGGTCAGTTGCCCCCAGAGCCCAGCAACTTCTCCAGGAGTGCAGTCAGGTCAGCCACCTGCTGACGAAGCAGCTGAATCTCCTCCTCCTGCCGACCCATCACCCGACGTGAGGCCTCGCCTCTCGAACCAAGACGTCCCATCCAGAGCGCGCCACTTGAGCTTATACTCCCTACGCCCGAACCTACGCTTCGAACTAGGGAGTGGAGGGCATCTGTTGGGGGATAAATCATCATTGCATTGATATCCATGCGAGGCGGCTAAGGCTGACCTCCTCCGGGCTTCCGTAGCTCGGCCTCCTCTGGGCTTCCCTAGCTCGGCCTCTTCCGGGCTTCCCTAGCTCGGCCTCTTCCGGGCTTCCGTAGCTCGGCCTCTTCCGGGCTTCCGTAGCTCGGCCTCCTCCGGGCTTCCGTAGCTCGGGCTCTTCCGGGCTTCCCTAGCTCGGCCTCCTCCGGGCTTCCCTAGCTCGGCTTCCCCCGGGCTTCCGTAGCTCGGCCTCCTCCGGGCTTCCCTAGCTCGGCCTCTCCCGGGCTTCCGTAGCTCGGCCTCCTCCGGGCTTTCGAAGCTCGGCCTCCTCCGGGCTTCCCTAGCTCGGCCTCTCCCGGGCTTCCGTAGCTCGGCCTCCTCCGGGCTTTCGTAGCTCGATTATACCCAGCGATCCACGCCCCGACGTCTACCTCCGCGGAACCTGACGCGGAAGAGCTTAAGCTTACCCGAGCAGCTCCTTAGGCAAGGAATCATATCGAGACGTGGCCTAAGACCTATTGTAACTGCCCCAGGTCTACTCACCCAGATCCCAAGACATCGAAGAGCTCTCCCAGCCGTCGATCCCTTAACAGACAAGGCGTGGATTCTAACGGCCCCACAACGGTCTGATTCTGTCTACCCCGTATCGTAACAACCTCAGAACCTTCCAGAAGATGCTCAAGTCCCCAGGTGACAGTCTATAAGTATCAGATTAACAGATTCCCTCAGGTACGCACGCGACTCTGTACGCACACCTCCACTCTCACTTTCCTCCCCTTCTTGGAGCCTCCGATTGGCCGCCCCCGGAGAGGCCTTCCGGAGAGATCCACCTCTTCATTATCTTGTTGATCGCCAATCCCTTCCCCACTGACTTGAGCGTCGGAGGGTCTTCCGCGGAGGACCACCCCCAGCGTCCCTCCGCGTGTGGACTTCTTTTGCAGGTCCGCCGCACCCCTCTTCCCGGAGATCGATCGCGCCCGAGTCGGAGGACGGATTTCGGCGGCAACAATATTAAATATATATATTTATAATTTAAGTTTATTTATTATTTATTATTTAAATTTTTATATTATATAATTTTAATTTATAAGATTAAAAGTATTGGATATTACAAATGTTATCAAAGTCGTCTCTTGTTGCCAGCAAGAGCGAAGGGACCGCGCGCGGCCTCCTCGCCGTGGAATCGAAACTTTCCATTTCCAGTGCGTAAAATGCAGTTGCCGGTGCCTTGGTTCAAGACCCAACAGCAAAAACGGCAGGTTGACGGAAAGGAGGAGAAGGTGGCCGGCCGCGATGCTTTGCTGCTTTTATTGCTTTTCCGTGCTACAAAAGGGTAGGGAAGGAGGAGAAGAAGGTGGCCGCGATCGAGACCGAGGCAATTAGGAAAGCCATGCGCTTTGAGGGGATGAAAGGCCTCGGCTTCTATTCTGTGGTTTTGGTCCTCTTTCTGGCTGCTGCCGCTGCTGCTGCTGAAGCTGTGGTGTCTGCCGACTTCCACAGTATTAGCACTTCCAGCCTGCTGTGGCATGCAGTAGATGATGAGTTTGCCATGGAGTCCGAAACAAGTAGAAGGATCCTGCAGGCTGGAGGTCACATTACCTATGATGCGCTAAAACCCGATATGCCAGCCGGCGGGCCAGCCCCTTCTGGTCGGGCATATACTCCTAATCCCTGTGGGCGAAGTGCTGTCTATCGCGGCTGCCATTAGAAGTGACTATCTTGACCTACTTCAATCCCTTCTCCATGTGCATTATTTTTATTTTGCCGAAAGGTTCCGTTTCCCCCATTTGTCCGTAGCCTAAGAAAGGCCCTCTTCGTCCTTAGGGCCGATAAGCGTGATGTAATCCGAGTCTTCACTATGTAGTATCAACAAATAAATATGCATCGTTTTATCATTATGCTTGAGCATATGTTTCGTTTCCCTTTAATTTTTTCCCTTTCTTATTTACAGTATTGAAGAATATATATATATATATATACACACATACATAGAGAGAGAGAGAAGAGAGATGGGTAAATCTCGTTACATTCAGAAAAAATCATGTCTAAATCCAGTAACCTCTTCTACTAACTATATAATACATGGATTTCAAATATGAAAAAATTGAAAAAGATGATATCCATATAGATCCAAGATTTAAGAATGAGAAAGATAATCGATTTTTAAACTTGGCCATGCGCTTGGAGGGGATGAAAGGCCTCTGCTTCTATTCTGTGGTTTTGGTCCTCTTTCTGGCCGTCACTGCTTCTCTCCTCCCTGCTGAGGAGGAGGAGGCTTGGGCGTCTGCCGACTTCCACAACGTTAGCACTTCCAGCCTGCCGTGGCACGCAGTAGGCGATCATGAGTTTGACATGGATTCCGAAACCGTGTATGAACCGCACCTAAATATTGCCTGACCAACCTTCCAATGCCAACTTCCCGCGAAAATATATAGCTTGAGTTGTGCAGGATGTTGCTAGCTAGCGTTAGAGGAGTACGTTCTGGACGACGAGAATTAATCTTATGGATAAAAGAAAGGCCAAATGGCTAAAAGAAAAGCGAAAATCAGCTCCCATTATGGCCTGTATTAGTATGTGTGGGGCAACGTAAGCTAGGAACCATGCAAGCACGGTGTAATTGATCGGGAATAGACAAGTGAATTTAATTAAGGCGCCTATAAAATGTCACAGGAGCAGAGTGATCACATACAAAGGGAATCGTTAACTCTCCATTTTCAAGTTTCAAGCTATATATTGAGGATGAGTTTCCAAAATCAAAGGGAAACTAGCTGTCATTTCATTTCTAATAAAATGTGTGGAGCGCGGCTCTTCCCACCTTTTTAAAGCACTTAAGAACTTAGAAAACGGGTAGCGCAAAATCTAGTTTCCGAGGAGTTCCCAAACCACAAATATTGCCCTGAATATTGAGTCAAAGACTCCTGCTACTAAGATTCACCCCCCAGATCAATTAAGGAAGGAGGCCGACGTATAAACTTCATGGCAACAAAAAATTGGGGAGAAAGAACAAAGAGAAAAGGTGGCGAAAAAGAGTTTGCAGCACGTGATGGCATCCTATACAGTACGTTGGCCCCTTGTGAAAGTTGCACTGGTGGCCTCCATGCATTGACCCCTGTGCCCCAACTATGGGCTGGACGCACTGTGCTAATTTAACGTACGTCGATACTACCAGTTGACGAATACCGCAACTGCGTAGCATAATTTTAAGTTGGTCACAAAATAACGACTACCATAGTTGATCGACTTCGAAAATATATTCATCCTGAGAACATGGTCCAAAAGTTTTTTTAAGACCCAAGGCAAAAAAAACAAGCCAACATGCCTGATTGATGGCAACATTATTGGCTTTAATTAATTCTTGGACACGTGCTGGCAAGTAACACGGGAAAGTATTGACATCGTATAAATTAACGTGGAATCTCATTATCTGTCCCTGTAAGTTGGTCGTATTTTCATCGATCATTACTTCTGATTGGGGCTCAGTTCCTTTAGAAAACAAATTTTAGATGTCCAAACTGAATTGTGAAACACGTACAGCTTGATGAAGGGGCAATGCTGTCATCTAGATGTTGAAAGTTTGATAAGTCCCAGTCTCAAACATGGATGGCCCACGACAAGATATATAAGCCGAACATTAATTTTATAGGAACAGCAGCAGACAATTACCAATATTCTTTAACTGGTGCTAATTGGATGAAATCCATCAGATGTATATTGTGTAACAATTAACAAAAACAAGATGTTAGATACCTGCCAAAAGATGGTCCCCATAATTAGGACGAGATGAGACTGATCTCGCATTATGAGCATGAATTGCAAAAGTAAGTTCAAGAAACATCATTTCTTTGGAAAGACTTTGAAAATAATTGAAGAGAAAGACTCTAAAAAACTTGAATTCTAAATGGCCTAAGGCAAGCAAAGGCATGCAAGATATTTCATAAAGAATCCTTGGTTCTTAATAATTCCTTTTTAGCTTTCATGTACTAATGCTTGGTATATATGTGCTTTGCACACGGTTTATTTAAGAAAAGAGAGCAGTTAATGTATGGATTTCTGTTTATATTTATTACTTCTTTCTCTTGCTTAATCATTTGAGAGTGAATTAATGTTGACAATTGTATTAATGTACAAATGGTGTGTGTGGCTTTGGTGCCATGTCTAATGCCCACACAGAGTCCTAAGCGATGGGACTCTATCCAGATACTGAGAGCAGGACTTCTCGTATCCTGCTCTCAGCCTTATCCCGTTCTATAAGAGAAGACTCGAGGATTTTCTGAGGGAGTAGCTACGAGATAGATAATAGATAAGCCTCCTCTCCCTCTCCGGTACGACAGCTTAGGAGTGTGAACGCACAAAAAACTCTGGTAGCTCCCGATGATCGATGATCCATTGCTTCTGCTACCGCTGAAATGAGGTAAGTCCCTGTTTCTCAGCCTTCATATATATCCTTAAATTATATTACTGATGTCAATGCTTCCATTACCTCCATCAAATTTGTTGATGCCAAATCACCATCCTCGAACATCCGCAAGCGCCTGGTCGCCTCCTTTAGCGAGCCCAGGATCCTTCGGTAAACTTCTTACACTTGGGAGCCTGCAAACAAGTCCCAGGACTGAAGATTCCGACGGAGATCCTCTGACGCTCAAGTCAGTGCTCTGAGCAACAACTGCGAGCTTAAAAAAGCTCGAAAGAAAGAAAGAGAGAGGCTTAGAGTCATGCTCTCTGTAAGCAAGAATGAGCATTTAGGAGTGTAGTGAGTTATCAGTTACCTCATCGGGGGCATAGTCACTTATCAGAGCATTTATGATAGTGACAGCAATGGTAGGGCTTGCTTCTTAGTGGCATGTCAGAAGTGCAGGTCATGTCCCATCAAATGTGGGTGGCTGCATAGTTGGCAGGTACTGCTTGGTTTGGATAACTGTTGTAGTCTGCTACAGGGCATGGCCGACCGTTACAGTGTTTGCCAGATGTGTCCCCATGCTACCCTTCCGCTGTCCTGTGTGGACAGTGATGGGCAATAAAGTCAGGCATGTGGGCCTCAAAGTGTAGCCGCTGAGGCAAAAGATGAAGTTTGGAGTTGAAGCCGGCTCTGTCCCTCGTAGAGCATTGATTATAGAGTACGTGCATGGTACTGTTCATGCCCTTGGATGAGCTTCAGAGAAGGCCATGGATGAACACTTGCATGGCACTATTTATAGCCAGCACTGTTCATGCCGAGGCTGAACACTGTTCATGGCCGAGCACTGTTCATGCCGAGGCCAAGGGGCTGAGTGGCTGAGGCCGAGCACTGTTCATGCCGAGGTTGAGCACTATTCATGGCCGAGCACTGTTCATGCCGAGGTTGAGCACTTCATGGCCGAGCACTGTTCATGCCGAGGCCGAGGGAAAGAGGCCGAGCACTATTATGCCGAGGTGAGCACTGTTCATGCTGAGGCCGAGTACTGTTCATGATCGAGCACTGTTCATGCCGAGGCCAAGTACTGTTCATGGCCGAGCACTGTTCATGCCGAGGCTGAGGGAAGAGGCGAGCACTATTCATGTCGAGGCCGAGTACTATTCATGGCCAAGCACTATTCATGCCGAGGCTGAGCACTGTTCATGCTGAGGCCGAGTACTGTTCATGATCGAGCACTGTTCATATCGAGGCCGAAGGAAAGAGGCCAAGCACTATTCATGCCGAGGCCGAGCACTGTTCATGCCGAGGTCGAGGGGAAGAGGCCGAGCACTGTTCATGCCGAGGCCGAGCACTGTCTGGCTGAGGCCGAGGGGATGTCTTCCCGAGGCCGACTCCAGAAATGACTGGTCCGACCCCAGTGAGATTACCATTGCCCATGGGGCTTATTGGACCCATCAGATTCCCCCTACACTTCTGAGTTTGTGCGACCGCATGCCTTGCATCCATCAAGCAAAAGGAGTGTAGGAATTCTAATATCTTTCTTTTGCACTTATCTTTGCATGCCAGCGTTGGATAGTTTTCGTCTGTCTTGTGTGGACTTGTGACCACGTCTGCATGCTCTCTTGTGCCTTTGTCTGCTCAAAGACTTTAAGTAATGTTGAAGGTAAATTGATTATCTTAGACTAGCTGGGAGCAGCCAGTAATCCTCTCATGATGCAGGGTCTGAAAGCGGATGCCCGTCAACTGTGAGTTGGGGAGTCGGTTTCTCCTGATTGTGATTTATGAGTTGACTTTGGGTCTTCTACTTTTGGATTGTGAGCTGGAAAGTTGGCCTCTTCCAACTATGAGTTGTTTTTGGGTCTTCTACTTTTGGATGGCTGAAAGTGCCCAGCAATATGTTGCAAGTATATAATTTAGATAAAGGTTTTACCCGATTAGCCATTGATCGTTGAGGTAGATTTAGAGCCACTGAGGCTAAAGTGAAGCCGTTGAGGCTGTAATAAAACTATTGAAGTTATAATGAGGCCACGGAGGCAAAGGAATGGAGCTGCTGAGGCTGATAGAGCCGCTGAGGCTGTAGTAATGCTACTGGGACAGATATGAGGCCGCTAGGGCTGCGATGACACCGTTGAGGTTGTAATGAGGCCATGAAGACAAGGAATAGAGCCGCTGAGGCTGCAATAAAACCACCTTGAGGGTTTTGCGATCGGCCTGAGTGGTGACCCGAGAGTTGCTGAAGTTATCGGTCCCTTTTAACCCTGAAGGATGACCTGAGGGTGCATGGACCAGGCTCAGGTGTCTTTTAACCCTGAAGGATGACCTGAAGGTGCGTGGACCAGACTCATGTGCCTTTTGAACCCCGAAGGGTAACCTGAGAGTCGCTGTGATGGAACCATGCTCGGGAGCCTTTAACACGAAAGGTGACCTGAGGGTGCTTGGATCAGGCTCAGGTGCCTTTTAACCCCAAGGGTAACCCGAGTGTTGCTGTGATGGGACCGTGCTGGGAGCCTTTAACCCCGGAGGGTGATCTGAGGGTGCGTGGACCAGGCTCAGATGCCTTTTGACCCCGAAGGATGATCTGAGGGTGCATGGACTAGGCTCAGGTGCCTTTTTCTTTATGCCAGCGATCTTTGTTGCCGACGCTGGAGTCAGTTTTTGTTGCTGAGCTGCCTCGTGCTTAGGTGCCGATGCTGGAGTCGATCTTCTGCAATGCATTCAAGTATTAATGAAAAGAAGCTTTTCTCAAAATGTAGTGTACTTAGCTTTTGTAGCTTTTTGGCCTTTGCATCGTGTTTGATGGCGCTGGGGTTGGCATGGAGTCGGGACAGAGCTTTCCTCAACTTTTTCTGATGCTGGATCGGAGTATTTTGCGAAGGTGAAAAAGACTATTCGAGAGCAAAGGAAAACCAGCATTGTTGTTCTCTTTTGGCATTAATGGAGCCCTGACATCCAAGTACATGAACTGGAAGGTCATAATGACCCCTCCACCCAATGTCCTCTCTCTGTCCTCTTGCTGGCACCAAGCTTCTTTTCCTTCATATATTAAATCTTGTTCATTTAAGTTTGCATGGCATGGCACTGGGCTGGGACTTGGACCAGGTCCTCGATCCTCCCCCGCACAACCAGGCCAGGACCTTGCTTCTTAGAGAAAACCCGATCGGAAGATGTGCCAAATGATGATGTGGCACTTGATGCGGATGGTTTGGAGGAAGAAAAAAGCGGTCGAGGAGGCGCGCCGATCAGCTCCCTGTTGGCCGAAGATAGCCCCAGGACTGCTCGCCTCTTGTGGACTACGACTGTCCGAGTAGAAGAGGTTGTCATTGTGAAGTATCTTTGAGGAAATTTGTCTCTTTCTGTTGATTTGGATACATCAGCCTGCTGGTGGTCTGCCTCCCAGGGAACCAGGGAACCAAGTTGATTGGAGTGGGGGTCGCTGCCCTTGCTCGGGCTTCCCCTCGCGTCGCCGTCCGTAGGAGAGGAGGCCGTTTGGATGGATGGCGAGCAGTGGTTCTCTTGCTAGTGAGCTCTTGCTTTTGAGCTTGAAGATGCTCATGCTGATGAGCTTGATGGCGATGAGCCTCTTGCTGGGGAGATCTCCTACGGGATGGATGATGGCTGGCCTGAGCAGCAACTAAAGAGGAGCGGAAGCTCTTGCTGGCTGCTGTGTGGCCGCGAGATATTGCTTCTGGAGCTTTTGGATAGCTGTCATCAATGTATGAATTTGCAGGATGAGGGTGGCATGTTGTTTTGCCTGAGTGGCCTGAGGTAGTGGCGATGATGGAACAGAGAGTCGGCCTCATGTTGCTTAGCTCATTGAGGGTGCCCCCTAGCGTTACTGGCGAAAGCCTCTTGGGTCTTTGTCATCACCATCTTTTTTTATCCACCATTGTTGTCGTAGAAGGAGTGAGGGCTTGTAGCTTGGTGTCGCAGAACTCCACTTTCTTTTCCTTCCTAGTGCGCCAATCTGTTGATGCCAAATCACCATCCTCGAACGTCCGCGAGCATCCGATCGCCTCCTCCAATGAGCTCGGGATCCTCCAACGAGCTTTTGCGCCTGGGAGCCTGCAAATAAGTCCCGGGGACCAAAGGTTCCGACGAAAAATCCTTCGACGCTCAAGTCAGTGCTTTGGGCAACAGCCGCGAGCTTAAGAAAGCTCGAAAGAAAGAAGAGAGAGGTTTAGAGCTGTGCTCTCTATGAGCAAGAATGAGCATTTAGGAGTGTAGTGAGTTATCAGTTACCTCGTTGGGGGTCCCTCTTACCCATTTTATTGATGCTTGGAGTATGTGAGACTTGGGGCATGATCACTTGTCAGAGCATTTATGATGGTGGCAGCAATAGCAGGGCTTGCTTCTTAGTGATATGTCAGAAGTGCAGGCCATGTCCCATCAAATATGGGTGGCTGCATAGTTGGCAGGTACTGCTTGGTTTGGACAGCTGTTGCAGGCTACTGCAGGGCATGACCGACCATTACTGCGTTTGCCAAATGTGTCCCCCATGCCACCCTTCCGAGTGATGGGCAATAAAGTCAGGCACGTGGGCTCCAAAGTGTAGCCGCTGAGGTAGAAGATGAAGTTTGGAGTTGAAGTCGGCTCTGTCCCTCGTAGAGCAATGATTATAGAGTACATGCATTATATTGTTCATGCCCTTGGATGAGCTTCAGAGAAGGCCGTGGGTGAACACTTGCATGGCACTGTTCATAGCTGAGCACTGTTCATGCGAGGCCAAGTATTATTCATGGCCGAGCACTTTCATGCCGAGGCCGAGGGGGGCAAGTGGCTGAGGCCAAGCACTGTTCATGGCCGAGCACTATTCATGTCGAGGCCGAAGGGATGAGGCTGAGCACTGTTCATGCCGAGGCTGAGTACTGTTCATGGCCGAGCACTGTTCATGCTGAGGCTGAGTACTGTTCATGGCCGAGCACTGTTCATGCCGAGGTTGAGGGAAAGAGGCCGAGCACTGTTCATGCCGAGGCCGAGGGGAAGAGGCCAAGCACTGTTCATGCCGAGGCCGAGCACTATCTGGCTGAGGCCGAAGGGGTGTCTTCCCGAGGCCGACTCCAAAAATGACTGGTCCGACCCCGGTGAGATTATCGTTGCCCATGGGGCTTATTAGACCCATCAAGATTGGTGTAACTCATTTTTATTTTTGAGTGGTGAATGTGAGGGTTAAATTTGATACCATTAAGGATAGAATTTTCCTAACTAGAAATGGTGTGCCAACTAGCCTTTTTCTATTATTTTTCATTTTTTAATGCCGAAAGTATGCTAACTAGTTAGCTTAATAGTTCTTGAGATTAGATTGGGATGAGTTAACTAGCTGGTGACAAGTGTGCTATTGCCATGATAGTGAAATATTTAATTATGCAATTGCCTATGCCTTCATTAACTACTAATTAACTAATTATTTCACCTCAAATGTTCATAAGAAATGAGCATGTATACCTCTTTTTCATATGTCACAATTATTTATATATGCCTAGGTGAAAGGTGGTATATATAGTTTAGATTTATGTCACCTACAAACACACACCATATCCAATGACCTCCTAATAATTTCTTATATTAACAGAGTATATTCTTTGTTTTAATACTGTTAGGTATTAACTTTGTTCCCTGCCCGGACTATTAGAGGATTAATTAAGGCGGGTCTTGATTTGTGTTAAGACTCGTATATATCTACCAAATATGAATAAGTGCTGGTTGGGTCTGGATTCCTATTAGGTGCCAAGAATATATAATTTGAATAATTAACATATTAAAATTATCCAAATTTGAAAAATTTATCAATGAAACATCCAATTAAATACTCAAAAAATTAAATCATAAATAATAAAGTCTTGAAAGTCAACCATATATATATTTTTAACCTGCTATATATATATATATTCCTACCTCATTAAATTATAAAACAAAAATATTATATGCCAATAATTTTGAAAATTGAAAGGTATATAAACAATAAAATGAGTAATGAGTTAAGATTGGTTTGCGTCAATTTAAAAGCTCAACTGATCCATTAATGGCATCTTAAGCTCAAGATTGGTAGGATTCAGATTAATTCTAGTTCGCACTAGTGGCAGTCTTTATTTTTTTCAGATGTCACGGTATTTTTTTTATTATTTTTACAAAAGATATGAATAAATTAAAATCATTCATACGATGAATGATATTTTGAAACACGTACAGGTCTCATCCTCGATCGGTCGGAGATCATTAATTCCAGAGCGATTGTCTCCTTCACTATTAACACAGATCTTACGTTCCGAGACTTCCATTAATTAGAACCACCGTCGACTCCTCTACGTACCGTCGCAACCCATGCCCCTGCCATCGGCCGTCAATGAGAAGCCTTCATGATTCTCCTTTTGATGTCATTCGTGATAAGTGGTGGCTGAGTGTCCGCTAATTGCCTCCAATCGTTATCCCTTCTCTTTTTTGAGGGAAAGGTGACGGATACTCCCCCACCACAAAGCAGCCTTCAATAATATTGAACTCGGCATTAATCGTCATCCCTTCGCGTGCGAATTGAGATGTTGATGCGCTTGCCGTGCAAATCGAATCGGTCCCCCCGCACTGGAGGTAGAGATATTCAGTCCACGTGCACATCTTATTTTGTATTAGTCCAAAAAAATAAAATACCATATATCAAATTTAATTTTATATTAAATATAAAAATATATTATGTGGATATACTTAGGCTCATCTACTATTCATTAGTTTTTATTCAAATTTTTGAATCATATAATTTTGTCTTGCTAACCAATTAATTGAATTAATAGATGAGTTTGAATCAAATAAGAATGAAAAAAAAAAGCATTTGATTCTTCAAAAATTAAATTAAAATTAAATAGAAACCCTGAAGAGACAACTAGAACATATATTGTGCTCTGCAAAACTCAATTTGTTGCTCATGATGCTCACCTACAAAGAAAACTTTGTGACATGTGAGGCAGTTTTTCTTCATGAAATAATGTCCTAATTAAGGAGAGCTTCATGTAACTAATAAAGCAACTTAGTAAGCCTCAGGGGTATTAATTATATTCATTAATTTAGTCCCACAGTTATATAAATAGATCTTCAATTTCTATCTAGCTATATAAATAATTTTTTAGCTTTTTTTTTGATAAAATCTTGGATAGATATATAATTTGAATTAGAAAAAAAAAAGACTGTCATGTTTTTGTTGCTGCAAAATTGAAGTAATACATTGATCTGGCAAATTAATAGGAATTAATGTGATATAAATTTTATATGATAGAATGTTCTATAAATTTGGACTCCGTCTTATATATATATGTCTTATGTTAGATACATATGTTTTGTTGGAAGAGGAGAAGATATTTTCTTCTAAAAAAATTTCTGGTTTCTTTCTATTTTTCATGCTGAAACGTGAAAGGATAATGGCCTTTTATAATTACAAAATGACTCTTGGTCTTCCACAATACTTAATTCAGAATAACAACTTCCTATGCAATTAAATAACAGCAATTTTCTATGCAATTAAATAACAGCAATTTTCTATGCAGTAATTAAATAATAACAACTTCCTATGCAGCAATTTCAATAATCAAGTTTAGTTTCCAACACCCCCCTTTAAACTTGATTCTTCATGACTCCAAGCATGCTTCTCAACTTCTTGAACTCTTCTTCCTTGAGGGCTTTTGTGAAGATATCAGCTACCTGATCTTTTGTTGAAATGTGGAGAAGTTGTACTTCTTGATTTTGATACAATCTCGAATGAAGTGAAATCTTGTATCAATATGCTTACTTCGATCATGGAAGACTGGATTTTTTGCAAGTTGTATAGCAGATTTATTATCAATAAAAATATTGGTCGGCTCTTCATGTGAAATCTTCATTTCTTGTAGTAGTCTTTGAAGCCAAAGTGCATGACAAACACAATTTGCTGCAGCAACATACTCTGCTTGACATGATGAAAGTGTAACAATTAGTTGTTTCTTTGAAGACCATATAAATGCTCCACTTCCAATATAAAAGGCAAATCCACTCGTACTTTTTCTATCATCAATATCTCCTGCCCAATTGCTATCACAAAAACCAACTAATTTTATTGGATTAGTAGATGAATAGAAAATACCATGATCTTGCGTACCTTTGATATATCGAAGGATTCTTTTTGCAATAATTAAATGATCCATTCTTGGCTTCTCCATGTAACGACTTATAACTCCAACACTATAAGCAATATCCGGCCTTGTATTTGTAAGATATCTTAAGCTTCCAACCAAACTTTTATAATATGTTGGATTGACAAGATCTCCTTCTCCATCTTTACTTAATTTAGTATTGTATTCAATTGGAGTGGTGCTTGAATTGCAATTCTTCATCTTGAATTTCTCCAAAATTTCCTTTGCATATTTGCTTTGTGAAATAAATATGCCTTCATCTGATTGATTTACTTCAATACCCAGAAAATAAGACATTAAGCCAAAATCTGTCATTTCAAATTCTTTGATCATTGAAGTCTTGAAAACTTCAATCATTGCAAGATTATTTCCTATGAATATCAAATCATCCACATATAGACAAACAAATAGAACATCACCAACATGATTAGACTTCATATAAAGAGAATGTTCAAGAAGGCATTTTTGAAAACCATTTTCAGCAAAATACTTGTCAATCCTTGTATTCCAAGCTCGTGGAGCCTGTTTCAATCCATAAAGAGCTCGTTTGAGTTTGTAGACTTTGTCTTCTTGTCCTTTTTGAATGAAACCCAAAGGTTGTTCTACATAGACTTCTTCATTCAAATATCCATTCAAAAAAGCTGATTTCACATCCATTTGAAAAATTTTTCCATTTCATTTGTGCTGCTAAGGAAATGAGAAGGCGTACCGTTTCCATTCGAGCAACAGGAGAGAAAACTTCATCATAGTCAATGCCATATTGTTGTTTGTAGCCTTTTACTACCAAGCGGGCTTTGTGTTTTTCTATTTCTCCACTTGCATTTGTTTTTGTTTTATACACCCATTTGACTCCAATGGCTTGATGACCTTGGGGAAGATTTGTGAGTTCCCAAGTGTCATTTTTCTCTATTGATGAAATTTCTTCATGCATGGCATTTCTCCATTTTTCTTCTTTATTTGCTTCATAAAACTCAATTGGATCATAACCTGCAAAAAGACAAAACATAGTATAATCATTAGCATCAAGACGCCTTGTGACGTCAAGCAATTCTTGCACACTCCGAGTTTTGTGTGCTCTATTTGAGGATGAGCCACTGGAACTTTCTTGTGGAGATGAATGTCTTGGACTTTGTTGTGGAGTTGATGGAATTTCTTCTTGATGTTGTGACTCTTCTTCTTCATTATTTTCTTGCATTTTATTGTTATCTTGCCAGCTCCACATTTGCTTTTCATCAAATTCAACATCTCTTGAAAAAATCACTCTCTTTGTAATAGGATTATACAACTTATAGCCACTTGAATTTTCAGCATATCCTAAAAGAATACACTTTTCTCCTTTGTCATCAAGTTTGATCCTTTTCTCATCAGGCACTTTGACATAAGCAACACTTCCAAAAATGCGAAGATGATCAACCTTAGGCTTGTATGAACTCCATGCTTGCTCAGGTGTCATATTGTGAAGCCTTTTTGATGGAAATCTGTTCAACAAATAAACTGCACAAGCAACTGCTTCTCCCCAAAATTCTTTAGGCATATTTTTATCTTTCAACATACATCGAACCATATTTAAAATAGTTCGATTTTTTCTTTCTGAAACCCCATTTTGCTGAGGTGAATAAGGCATAGTAACCTGATGAAAAATTCCTTGTGCTTTGAAAAAATTTGAAAACTCTTTGGATAAATACTCACCACCACGATCCGATCTCAAAGCTTTAATTTGAAAACCACTTTGTTTTTCAACAAGCAACTTAAATTCCTTAAATTTCTGAAACACTTCACTCTTTTTTTTTAATAAATAAACCCATGTCTTTCCAGAATAATCATCAGTGAAGGAAAGATAATATTCATTACCTCCCATAGTTGTTGGTTTGATTGGGCCACAAACATCTGAATGTATCAATTCCAATGGTTTTGTTGCTCTTCTTGATCTTCCTGAAATGAAGGTTCTCCTTTGTTGCTTTCCAACTATGCAAGTTTCACATTTTTCCTTAGACATTTTCAGCCAAGGCATTCCTGTCACCATATTCTTGCTAGACAAAAGTTTTAATCCATCAAAGTTTAAATGTCCATATCTAAGATGCCATAGAGTAGAGTCATCAAGACTTTGTGTTAACATACAAGAGGAGCCATCAACATGCAAACTTAGCTCAAACATTCTATTTTTTGACATAGGAACATGTGCAATAAGAGTATTGTTGTTGTCTCTGATAGAAAGACCCAATTCTTTCATGTGAATGTCATAGCCTTTTTCAAGCAATTGGCCCAAACTAAGAATGTTATTTTTAATGTCTGGAACATAATAGACATCTGAAATAAAATTTTGAGTGCCATTTTGAAGCTTGATAAGGATTTTACCTTTCCCTTCAACTGGCCTTTTAGAGAAGTCTCCAAAAGTCACCGAGCCTTTGAAGCTTTCATCCATCTTAAAAAATGTCCTTTATCCCACACATATGATTGCTAGCACCTGTGTCTAGATACCAAGTACTTCTTTTGATAGCACCAGAAATGTTATTGTAGGCCAAAAGTAGAGTTACTTCTTCTTCTTGTTCTTTTGTAAAATGAATTTTCTCATCAACATAATTAACATTATCTTTGTACCAACAATCTTTAGCATAGTGCCCATATTTTTTGCAAATAAAACATTGTAGTGCTTGTTGTCCATACCTTCCTCTTCCTCTAGGATTAAAAAATCTTCCTCTACCACGACCTCGGGCATGGTGGTCTCTTATGTCTCCTTGACTTCTTTGAGGTTGATCTTGATGAAATCTTCCACCTCTTCCTCTTCTTCCACGGCCTCGACCATGGAAACTTGTTTGACCTTTAAGATCACCTTTTTCTTGTAGTGTAAGATTTGTTTGAAGTACTTGCTCGATGGGTTTCTCCTCCATCCTTTTAGACAGCTTTTGCTCATGTGCTTGTAAAGAGCCCATGAGTTGCTCTATAGTCATCTCTTCTAATTCCTTTGATTCTTCAATGGCTACAACAATGAAGTCAAATTTTGCATCTAAAGAGCGCAAAATTTTCTCCATGATTCGAACATTAGTAATTTCTTCACCATTTCTTTTCAATTGATTGACTATAGACATCAATCTTGAAAAATAATTAGAAATTGACTCCCCAGTTATCATTTTGAAAGATTCAAATTCAGACCTCAAAGATTGTAGCCGAATCTTTTTCACCTTTTCTGCTCCTTTATGTGCCTTATGCAATAAGTCCCATGCCTCCTTTGATGTTGCAGCTCCAGCGATAATCTCGAATGTGCCTTCATCTACACTTTGGTATAGTGTGTAGAGAGCCTTCTTGTCTTTCTTTTTTGACTCCTTATGTTGCTTTCTTTGCTCTTGTGTGAGCATTGCTTCACCTTCGGTCGGCTCCATGTAGCCGTCTTCTACAAGATCCCAAACATCAAGGGATCCAAGCAAAGCCTTCATTTGGATACTCCAGTTGTCATAGTTGTCTTTGGTGAGTTTGGGTATTTGGGATTGAACAAAGTTCATGGAGGCCATGGATCTTTTGTGGCTCTGATACCAAATTTGTTGGAAGAGGAGAAGATATTTTCTTTGGAAAAAATTTCTGGTTTCTTTCTATTTTTCATGCTGAAACGTGAAAGGATACATGGCCTTTTATAATTACAAAATGACTCTTGGTCTTCCACAATACTTAATTCAGAATAACAACTTCCTATGCAATTAAATAACAGCAATTTCTATGCAATTAAATAAGCCTATGCAGTAATTAAATAATAACAACTTCCTATGCAGCAATTTTCAATAATCAAGTTTAGTTTTTAACATGATTGTGATACAATTAGGAAATGGGAGAACTAGCTATATATTTACTAGCTGCTGCCATAATTTAATTAATTGGGGAATTTATGCGATGGGATGGACACCAGTAACAAGTGTAAGCTGACAATAGAGGGACTTTGGTGCTCGCAGTAGTCTTCGAAATCATTGTAATTTGTTTGGCATATACTGGTGGTGAGCAGTAGTACTGCATGCTTTGCCGCTTCCATTAATTGTTTTTCTTCTGTGCTTTTAGGGAGGAAATTAAGGAGGCCAGGAAATCCATATGCATGGAGGTGATGAAAGGCCTTTGTTACTATTCCGTGGTTTTGGTCCTCCTCCTGGCTGCAGTCACCGATGCTCTCCCCGCTGAGGCTGTGGTGCCTGCCAACCTCCACAATGTTAGCACTGCCAGCCTGCCGTGGCACGCAGTAGACGATGAGTTTGCCATGGATTCCGAAGCAAGTAGAAGGATTCTGGAGGAACAAAAGCACATTGGTTATAGGGCGATAAAAGAGTCCGGAAAGCCAGCCCCAGGCCAGCCCCTTCTTGTAAGCCATATATCCTAATCCCTGTGGACGAAGTGCTGTCTATCGCGGCTGCCATTAGAAGTGACTATCTTGGCCTACTTCAATCCCTTCTCCATGTGCATTATTTTGTCGTAAGGTTCCATTGTCCTCGTTTGTCTGTGGCCTAAGAATGCCGGCCTCTTCGTCTCGGGGCGATAAGAGTTACGTACGTAATCCGAGTCTTCACTTAATTTGTAACATCGATCATGCAACGTCTTATATTGCCATTTTCATTCATGTTGTTGCCGCCGAAATCCATCCTCCGACTCGGGCACGGTCGATCTCCGGGAAGAGGGGGTGCGGCGGACCTGCAAAAAGAAGTCCACACGCGGAGGACGCTGGGGTGGTCCTCCGCGGAAGACCCTCCGACGCTCAAGTCAGTGGGGAAGGGATCGGCGATCAACCAGATAATGAAGAGGTGGATCTCTCCGGAAGGCCTCTCCGGGGGGCCAATCGGAGGCTCCAAGAAGGGGAGGAAAGTGAGGTGGAGGTATGCGTACAGAGTCGCGTGCGTACCTGAGAGAATCGTTAATCTGATACTTATAGACGTCACCTAGGGACTTGAGCATCTTCTGGAAGGTTCTGAGGTTGTTTCGATACGGGGGTAGACAGAATCAGGCCGTTGTGGGGCCGTTAGAATCCACGCCTTGTCTTTAAGGGATCGACGGCTGGGAAGCTCTTCGATGTCTTGGGATCTGGGTGAGTAGACCTGGGGCGGTTACAATAGGTCTTAGGCCAGTCTCGATATGATTCCTTGCCTAAGGAGCTGCTCGGGTAAGCTTAAGCTCTCCCGCGTCAGGTTCCACGGAGTAGACGTCGGGCGTGGATCGCTGGTATAATCGAGCTACGAAAAGCCCGGAGGAGGCCGAGCTACGGAAGCCGGGAGAGGCCGAGCTAGGGAAGCCCGGAGGAGGCCGAGCTTCGAAAGCCCGGAGGAGGCCGAGCTACGGAAGCCCGGGAGAGGCCGAGCTAGGAAGCCCGGAGGAGGCCGAGCTACGGAAGCCGGAGGAGGCCGAGCTACAGAAGCCCGGGGAAGCCGAGCTAGGGAAGCCCGGAGGAGGCCGAGCTAGGGAAGCCCGGAAGAGGCCGAGCTACGGAAGCCCGGAGGAGGCCGAGCTACGGAAGCCCGGAGGAGGTCGAGCTACGGAGCCCGGAAGAGGCCGAGCTACGGAAGCCCGGAAGAGGCCGAGCTAGGAAGCCCGGAAGAGGCCGAGCTACGGAAGCCCGGAGGAGGTCAGCCTTAGCCGCCTCGCACGGATATCAATGCAATGACGATTTTACCCCCCAACACATGCCCTCCACTCC
>UESW01003979.1:90738-108289 GCA_900491605.1 Calamus simplicifolius | reverse complement strand
CGCAGCCGTCGGATCGATCATCGCCGATCAAGATCATAGCTTGGATCGATCGCAATCGTCAGATCGTCACCGATCGGATGGATCGCAACCGTCCGATTGATCATTACCGATCGAGATAATGGCTTGGATCAATCGCAAGCGCCGGATCATAGCTGATCGGATGGATCGCAACGGTCCGATCGATCATCGTCGATCGGGATCATGGCTTGGATCGATTGCAACCGTTGGATCGACGCCGATCGGATTGATCGCAATAGTTTCATCGATCATCGCCGATCAGGATCATGGCTTGGATCGATCGCAACCGCCGGATCTTCGCCGATCGGATGAATCGCAACCGTCGGATCGATCATCGCCGATCAGGATCATGGCTTGGAATGATCGCAACCGTCGGTTCATCACCGATCGGATGGATCGCAATGGTCGGATCGATTATTGCTTATCGAGATCATGTCTTGGATCAATCGCAACCATCGGATCATCTCCGATCGGATGGATTGCAACGGTCCGATCGATCATCGCCGATCGGGATCATGGCTTTGATCGATTGCAACCATTGGATTATCGTTAATCAGATGGATCGCACCATCGGATCGATCATTGCCGATCGAGATCATGGCTTGGATCGATCGCAACCATCGGATCGTCGCTGATCGGACGGATCGCAACCATCGGATAGTCGCCGATCGGATGGATCACAACCGTTTGATCGATCTTTGCCAATCGAGATCATGGTTTGGATCGATCGCAACCGCCGGATCGTAGCCAATCGGATGGATCGCAATGGTCTGATTGATCAACGCCGATCGGAATAATGGCTTGGATCGATTGCAACCGTCGGATCGACGCCGATCGGATTGATCGCAATAGTTTCGTCTCGATCATCGCCGATCCGGATCATGGCTTGGATCGATCGCAACTGTCGGATCTTCACCGATCGGATAAATCGCAACCATAGGATCGATCATCGCCGATCGGTATCATGGCTTGGATCGATCGCAACCATCGGATCATCACCGATCGATGGATCGTAACTGTCAGATCGATCATCGCCGATCGGGATCATGGTTTGCATCGATCGCAAACATCGGATCGTCGCCGGTCAATTGGATCACAACCATCGGATCGATCATTGCCGATCGGGATCGTGGCTTGGATCGATCACAACCGTTGGATCATCGCGGATCGGATGGATCATGACCGTTGGATCAATCATCGCCGATCGGGACTATGGCTTGGATCGATCGCAACCGTCGGATCATCGCCGATCGGATTGATCGCAACAGTCTGATCGATCATCGCCGATTGGGATCATTGCTTGGATCGATCGCAACCATGGGATCTTTGCTGATCGGATGGATCACAACCGTCAGATCAATCATCGCCGAACGAGATCATGGCTTGGATCGAGTGCAACTGTCAGATCGACGCCGATAGGATTGATCGCAACAGTTTCATCGATCATCGCCGATCAGGATCATGGCTTGGATCGATCGCAATTGTCGGATCTTCGCCGATCGGATGGATCACAACCATCGGATCATCACCGATCGGATGGATCGCAACTGTCGGATCGATCAAGATCATGGGTTCGATTGATCGCAACCATCGGATCGTCGCCAATAGGATGGATCGCGATCGTCAGATCGATCATCGCCGATCGGTATCATGGCTTGGATCGATCGCAACCGTTGGATCATCGCCGATCGGATGGATCGCAATCGTCGGATTGATCATCGATGATCGGGATCATGGCTTGGATCGATTACAACCATTGGATCGTCGCCGATCGGATGTATTGCAACCGTCAGATCCATTATCGCTGATCGGGATCACAGCTTGGATCGATCGCAACCGTCAGAACGTCGCCGATCGGATTGATCGCAACGGTCTGATCGATCATTGCCGATTGTGATCATTGCTTGGATCGATCGCAACCATCGGATCTTCGCCGATCGAATGGATCGCAATCATCGGATCGATCATCGCCGATCGGAATCATGGCTTGGATCGATCACAACCGTGGGATCGTCGCCGTTTGGATGGATTGCAACCGTCGGATATAGATCATCACCGATCGAGATCATGGCTTGGATCGATCGCAACCATTGGATCATCGCTGATCAGATGGATCGCAACTGTCGGATCGATCATCGCTGATCGGGTTCATGGCTTGTATCGATCGCAACCGTTGAATCGTCACCGATCGAATTGATCGCAACATTCCAATCGATCATCGCCGATTGGGATCATGGCTTGGATCGATCGCAACAGTCGGATCTTCACCGATTGGATGGATCCCAACCGTCAGATCGATCATCGCCGATCGGGATCATGGCTTGGATTGATCGAAACCGTCGGATCGTCACCGATCGGATGGATCAAAACCATGTGATCAATCATTGCCGATCGAGATCATGGCTTGGATCTATCGCAACCGCCGAATCGTAGCCGATCGGATGGATCGCAACGGTCCGATCGATCATCGCCGATCGAGGTCATGGCTTCGATCGATTGCAACCGTCGGATCGACGTCGATCGGATTGATCGCAATAGTTTTGTCGATCATCGCCGATCATGATCATGGCTTGGATCGATTGCAACCATCGGATCTTCGCCAATCGGATGGATCGCAACCATAGGATCGATCATCGCCGATCGAGATCATGGCTTGGATCGATCGCAATAGTCAGATCGTCATCGATCGGATGGATCGCAACCGTCGGATCAATCATCGCCGATTGGGATCATGGCTTGAATTGATCGCAACCGTCGGATTGTCGCCGATCGGTTGGATCACAACCTTCGGATCGATCATCGCTGATCGGGATCATGGCTTGGATCGATCACAACCATCTGATCGTCGCGGAATCGGATGGATCGCAACCGTCGGATCGATCATGGCCGATCGGGATTATGGCTTGGATCGATCGCAATCGTCGGATCATCGCCGATCGGATGGATCGCAACCATCGGATCAATCATCGCCGATCAAGATCATGGCTTGGATCGATTGCAACTGTCAGATCGATGCTGATAGGGTTGATCGCAACAGTTTCATCGATCATCGCCGATCGGGATCATGGCTTGGATCAATCGCAACCATCGGATCTTCGCCGATCGGATGGATTGCAACCATAGGATCATCGCCGATCGGATGGATCGCAACCGTCGGATCGATAAGGATCATGGCTTTGATCGATCGCAACCATCGGATCATCACCAATCGGATGGATCGCGATCGTCGAATCGATCATCGCCGATCGGTATCATGGCTTGGATCGATCGCAACCGTTGGATCATCGCCGATCGGATGGATCGCAACCGTCGGATCGATCATCGACGATCGAGATCATGGCTTGGATCGATCGCAACCGTTGGATCATCGCCGATTGGATGTATTGCAACCATCGTATTGATCATCGCTGATCGGGATCACAGCTTGGATCGATCGCAACCATCGGATCGTCGCCGATCGGATTAATCGCAACGGTCTGATCGATCATCGTCGATTGGGATCATTGTTGGATCGATCGCAACCATCGGATCTTCACCGACCGAATGGATCGCAACCATCGGATTGATCATCGCCGATCGGGATCATGGCTTGGATCGATCACAACCGTGGGATCGTCACCGTTTGGATGGATTGCAACTGTCAGATCAATCATCGCCTATCGGGATAATGGCTTGGATCGATCGCAACCATCGGATCGTCGCTAATTGGATGGATCGCAACCGTCGGATCGATCATCGCCGATCGGGTTCATGGCTTGGATCGATCACAACCGTTGAATCGTCACCGATCGAATTGATCGCAACGGTCCAATCGATCATCGCCGATCGGGATCATGGCTTGGAATGATCGCAACAGTCGGATCTTTGCCGATCGGATGGATCGCAACCGTCGAATCGATCATCGCCGAATGGGAGCGGGTTGGATCCATCGCAACCGTCGGATTGTCGCCGATCGGATGGATCGCAACCATCGGATCGATCATCGCTGATCGGGATCATAGCTTGGATCGATCGCAACCGTCGGATCGTAGCCGATCGGATGGATTGCAACCGTCGGATCGATCATCACAGATCGGGATCATGGCTTGCATCGATCGCAACCGTCGGATGATCGCTGATTGAATGGATTGCAATTATCGGATCGATCATCGCCGATCGGGATCATGGCTTGGATTGATCGCAACCATCGGATCGTCGCCGATCGGATTGATCGCAATGGTCCGATCGATCATCGCTGGTCTGGATCATGGCTTGGATCGATCGCAACCGTTGGATCATAGCCGATCGGATGGATCGCAACTATTGGATCGATCATCGCCGATCGGGATCATGGCTTGGATCGATCGCAACATTGGATCGTCGTCGATCGGATGGATCGCAACCGTCGGATCGATCTTGCCAATCGAGATCATGGCTTGGATCGCAACCATTGGATCGTCGTCGATCGAATGGATCGCAACAGTCGGATCGATCATCCATGATCGGGATCATGGCTTGGATCGATCGCAACCGTGGGATCGACGCCGATAGGATTAATCGCAACAGTTTCACCGATCATCGCCAAAAGGATCATGGCTTTGATCGATCGCAACCGTCGGATCTTCGCCGATCGAATGGATCGCAACCATCAGATCATCGCCGATCGGATGGATCGCAACCGTCGGATCGATCAGGATCATGGCTTCGATCGATCGCAACCATCGGATTGTCACCAATATGATGGATCACGATCGTCAGATCGATCATCGTCGATCGATATCATAGCTTGGATCGATCGCAACCATTGGATCGTCGCCGATCGGATGGATCGCAACCGTCGGATCGATTATCGCCGATTGGGATCATGGCTTGGATCTATCGCAACCGTTGGATCATCGCCGATCGGATGGATCGCAACCATCAGATCGATCATTGCCGATTGAGATCACAGCTTGGATCGATCGCAATTGTCGGATCGTTGCTGATCGGATGGATCGCAACTGTCAGATCGATCATCGCTGATCGGGTTCATGGCTTCGATCGATCATAACCGTCGAATCGTCGGCGATCGAATTGTTCGCAATGGTCCAATCAATCATCGCCGATCGGGATCATGGTTTGGCTCGATCGCAACAGTCGGATCTTCGCCGATCGGATGGATCGCAACCGTCGGATCGATCATTGCTGATCGGGATCATGGATTGGATTGATCGCAACCGTTGGATCGTTGCCGATCGGATGGATCGCAACCGTCGGTTCAATCATCGCCGATCGGTTTCGTGGCTTGGATGATCGCAACCATCGAATCGTCGCCGATCAAATTGATCGCAACGGTCCAATCGATCATCGCCGATCGGGGATCATGGCTTGGATCGTTTGCAACAATCAGATCTTCACCGATCGGATGGATCGCAACCGTCGGATCGATCATCGCCGATCGGGATCATGACTTAGATCGATCGCAACCGTCGGATTGTCGCCGATCGGATGGATCGCAACCATCGGATCGATCATCATCGATTGGGATCATAGCTTGGATCGATCGCAACCATCGGATTGTCGCCAATCGGATGGATTGCAACCGTCAGATCGATCATCGCAGATCGAGATCATGGCTTGCATCGATCGCAATCGTCAGATGATCGCTGATCGGATGGATCGCAATTGTCGGATCGATCATCGCCGATCGGGATCATGGCTTGAATCGATTGCAACCATCGGATCGTCGCTGATCGGATTGATCGCAATGGTCCGATCGATCATTGCCGGTCGGGATCATGTCTTGGATCGATCGCAACCGTTGGATCGTCGCTGATCAGATGGATCGCAACTATCGGATCGATCATCGCCGATCGGGATCATGGCTTGGAATGATCACAACCATCGGATCGTCACGGATCGGATGGATCGCAACCGTCCAATCGATCATTGCCGATCGGGATTATGGCTTGGATCGATCGCCACCATTGGATCATCGCCGATCGGATGGATCGCAACCATCGGATCATCGCCGATCGTATGGATCATAACCGTCCGATCGATCATTGCCTATCAGGATCATGGCTCGGATCGATCGCAACCGTTGGATCATCGCCGATCGGATGGATCACAACTATTGGATCGATCATCGCTGATCGGGATCATGGCTTGGATCGATCGCAACCATCAGATTATCGCTGATCGGATGGATCGCAATCGTCGGATCGATCTTGCCGATCGGGATCATAGCTTGGATCGATCGCATCAATCAGATCGTCGCCGATCGGATGGATCGCAACCATCGGATCGATGATCACCGATCGTGATCATGGCTTGGGTCGATCGCAACCGTTGGATCGTCGCCGATCGGATGGATCACAACTATCGGATCGATCATTGCCGATTGAGATCATGGCTTGGATCGATCGTAGCCATCAGATCGTCGCTGATCGGATGGATCGCAATGGTCGGATCGATCTTGCCGATCGGGATCATGGCTTGGATCGATCGCAACCCTCGGATCATTGCCGATCGGATGGATCGCAATCGTCGGATCGATGATCGTCGATCGTGATCATGGCTTGGATCGATTACAACCATTGGATCATCGCCGATTGGATGGATCGCAACCGTTCGATCGATCATTATCGATCGGGATCATGGCTTGGATCAATTGCAACAGTCGGATCATCACCGATCGGATGGATTACAACCGTTGGATCGATCATCGCCGATCGGGATCATGACTTAGATCGATCGCAACTGTCGGATTGTCGCCGATCAGATGGATCGCAACCATCGGATCGATCATCGCCGATTGGGATCATAGCTTGGATTGATCGCAACCATCGGATCATCGCCGATCGGATGGATTGCAACCGTCGGATCGATCATCGCAGATCGGGATCATGGCTTGCATCGATCGCAATCGTCAGATGATCGCTGATCGGATGGATCGCAATTGTCAGATCGATCATCGCCGATCAAGATCATGGCTTGAATCGATTGCAACCGTCGGATCGTCGCTGATCAGATTGATCGCAATGGTCCGATCGATCATCGCCGGTCGGGATCATGGCTTGAATCGATCGCAACCATTGGATCGTCGCTGATCGGATGGATCGCAACTATCGGATCGATCATCGTCGATCGGGATCATGGCTTGGATCGATCGCAACCATCGGATCGTCGCGGATCGGATAAATCGCAACCGTTCGATCGATCATTGTCGATCGGGATCATGGCTTGGATCGATCGCAACCATTGGATCATCGCCGATCGGATGGATCACAACTATTGGATCGATCATCGCCGATCGGGATCATGGTTTGGATCGATTGCCACCATCGAATCGTCGCCGATTGGATGGATCGCAACCATCGGATCATCGCCGATCGTATGGATCATAATCGTTCGATCGATCATTACCTATCAGGATCATGGCTCGGATCGATCGCAACCATTGGATCATCGCCGATCGGATGGATCACAACTATTGGATCGATCATTGCTGATCGGGATCATGGCTTGGATCGATCGCAACCATCGGATCGTCGCCGATCGGATGGATCACAATCGTTGGATCGATCTTGCCGATCGGGATCATAGCTTGGATCGATCGCATCCATCGGATCGTCGCCAATCAGATGGATCACAACCATTGGATCTATGATCACCAATCGTGATAATGGCTTGGATCGATCACAACCGTTGGATCGTCGCTGATCGGATGGATCACAACTATCAGATCGATCATTGCCGATCGGGATCATGGCTTGGATCGATCGCAGCCATCGGATCATCACCGATCGGATGGATCACACCTGTCGGATCGATCTTGCCGATCAGGATCATGGCTTGGATCGATCGGAACCGTCGGATTGTCGCTGATCGGATGGATCGCCACCGTCGGATCGATGATCGCTGATCGTGATCATGGCTTGGATCGATCGCAACCATCGGATCATCGCCGATTGGATGGACCGCAATCATCTGATCGATCATTGCCGATCGGGATCATGGCTTGGATCGATTGCAACCGTCGGATCGTCGTCGATCGGATGGATCGCAATGGTCGGATCGATCATCCGATGGTGGGATCATGGCTTGGATCGATCGCAACCGTCCATTCATAGCCGATCGGATAGATCATCGCCGATCGAGATCATGGCTTGGATCGATCGCAACCATCGGATCGTCGCCGATCGAATGGATCGCAACGGTCCTATCGATCATCGCCGATCAGGATCATGGTTTGGATCAATCACAACCATCGGGTCATCGTCGATCGGATGGATCGCAACGGTCCGATCGATCATTGCCGATTGTGATCTTGGCTTGGATCGATTGCAACCGTCGGATCGACGCCGATCGGATTGATCGCAATAGTTTCATCGATCATCGCCGATCAAGATCATGGCTTGCATCGATTGCAACCGTTGGATCTTCACCGATCGGATGGATCACAACCGTCGGATCGATCATCACCGATTGGGATCATGGCTTGGATCAATCGCAATCGTCGGATCATCGCCGATCAGATTGATCACAATCGTCGGATAGATCATCACCGATCAGGATCATGGATTGGATCGATCGCAACCGTCGGATCATTATCGATCGGATGGATCGCAACAGTCGGATCGATAATCAACGATCGGGATCATGGCTTGGATCGATCACAACCATCGGATCATCGCCGATCGGATGGGTTGCAACCGTCGGATCGATCATCGCCGATCGAGACCATGGCTTGGAATGATCACAACCGTCGGTTCGTCGTCGAACGAATGGATTGCAACAGTTGGATCGATCATCGCAGATCGAGATCATGTCTTGGATCGATCGCAACCATTGGATCATCACCGATCGGATGGATCACAACGGTCCGATCGATCATCGCCGATCAGGATCATGACTTTGATCGATCGCAACCGTTGGATCATCGTCGATCGGATGGATCGCAACCGTCGGATCGATCATCGCCGATCGAGATCATGGCTTGGATCGATCATAACTGTCGGATTGTCGCTGATCGGAAGTAACGCAACCATCGGATCGATTATCACCGATCGAGATCATGGTTTGGATCGATCGCAACCATCGGATCGTCGCTGATCGGATGGATCGCAACCGTCCGATCGATCATTGCTGATCGAGATCATGGCTTGGATCAATTGCAACCGCTGAATCGTAGCCGATCGGATGGATCGCAATGGTTCGATCGATCATCGCCGATCGGGATCATGGCTTGGATCGATTGCAACCGTCGGATCAACACCGATCGGATTGATCGCAATAGTTTCGTCATCGCCGATCGGGACCATGGCTTGGAATGATCGCAACCGTCGGATCCTCGTCGATCAGATGGATTGCAACCATACGATCGATCATCGCCGATCGGGATCATGGCTTGGATCGATCGCAACCGTCGGATGGATCACAACCGTCGGATCGATCATCGCCGATCGAGATCATGGCTTTGATTGATCGCAACCGTTGGATTATCGCCGATCAGTTGGATCATAACCATCAGATCAATCATCGCCGATCGGGATCATGGATCGATCACAACCGTCTGATCGTTGCGGATCGGATGGATCGCGACAGTCGGATCGATCATCGCCGATCGAGATTATGGCTTGGATCGATCGCAACCGTCAGATTGTCGTGATCGGAAGTAACGCAACCATCGGATCGATTATCGCCGATCGAGATCATGGCTTGGATCGATCGCAACCATCGGATCGTCGCTGATCGGATGGATCGCAACCGTCCGATCGATCATTGCCGATCGAGATCATGGCTTGGATCAATTGCAACCGCTGAATCGTAGCCGATCGGATGGATCGCAACGGTCCGATCGATCATCGCCGATCGGGATCATGGCTTGGATCGATTGCAACCGTCGGATCAACACCGATCGGATTGATCGCAATAGTTTCGTCGATCATCGCACGATCGGGATCATGGCTTGGATCGATCGCAACTGTGGGATCGACGCCGATAGGATTGATCGCAACAGTTTCATCGATCATCGCCAATCAGGATCATGGCTTGGATCGATTGCAACCATCGGATCTTCGCCGATCGAATGGATCGCAACCATCGGATCGTCGTCGATCGATGGATCGCAACCGTCGGATCAATCAGGATCATGGCTTTATCGATCGCAACCATCGAATCATCGCCAATCTGATGGATCGCGATCATCAGATCGATCATCGTCGATCGATATCATGGCTTGGATCGATCGCAACCATTGGATCGTCGCCGATCGGATGGATCACAATCGTCGGATCGATCATCGCCGATCGGGATCATGGCCTGGATCTATCACAACCATCGGATCATTGCTGATCCGTATTGCAACCGTCGGATCGATCATCGCTAATCGGGATCACGCTTGGATCAATCGCAATCGTCGGATCATCGCCGATCGGATGGATCGCAACCGTCGGATCGATCATCGCTGATCGGGTTCATGGCTTCGATCGATTGCAACCGTTGAATCGTCGGCGATCGAATTGATTGCAACGGTCCAATCGATCATCGCCGATCGGGATCATGGTTTGGCTCAATCGCAACAGATCTTCGTCGATCGGATGGATCGCAACCATCGGATCGATCATTGCTGATCGGGATCATGGCTTGGATCGATCGCAACCATCGGATCGTCGCCGATCGGATGGATCGCAACCGTCGGTTCAATCCTTGTCGATCGGTTTCATGGCTTGGATCGATCGCAACCATCGAATCGTCACCGATCACATTGATCGCAACGGTCCAATCAATCATCGCTCGGGGATCATGGCTTGGATCGATTGCAACAGTCGGATCTTCACCGATCGGATGGATCGCAACCGTCGGATCGATCATCGCCGATCGGGATCATGACTTAGATCGATCGCAACCATCGGATTGTCGCCGATCGGATGGATCGCAACCATCGGATCGATCATCGCCGATTGGGATCATGCTTGGATCGATCGCAACCATTGGATCATCGCCGATCGGATGGATCGCAACCATCAGATCGATCATCGCATATCGGGATCATGGCTTGCATCGATCGCAATCGTCGGATGATCGCTGATCGAATGGATCGCAATTGTTGGATCTATCCTCGCCGATCGGGATCATGGCTTGGATCGATTGCAACCCTCGGATCGTCGCTGATCGGACTGATCACAATGGTCCGATCAATCATCGCCGGTCGGGATCATGGCTTGGATCGATCGCAACCGTTGGATCGTCGCTGATCGGATGGATCGCAACTATCGGATTGATTATCGCCGATCGGGATCATGGCTTGGATCGATCGCAACCATCGGATCATCGCTGATCGGATGGATCGCAACCATCCGATTGATCATTACCGATCGAGATCATGGCTTGGATCGATCACAACCATTGGATCATCGCCGATCGGATGGATAGCAACAATCGGATCGATCATCGCCGATCGGGATCATGGTTTAGATCTATCGCCACCATCGGATCGTCGCCGATCGGATGGATCGCAACCGTCGGATCATCGCCGATCGGATGGATCATAACCGTCCGATCGATCGCAACTGTTGGATCATCGCCGATCGGATGGATCGCAACTATCGGATCGATCATCACTGATCGGGATCATGGCTTGGATCGATCACAACCATCGGATCATCACCGATAGGATGGATCGCAATCGTCGGATCGATCTTGCTGATCGGGATCATAGCTTGGATCGATCGCATCCGTCGGATCATCGCCGATCGGATGGATCGCAACCTTCAGATCGATGATCACCGATCGTGATCATGGCTTGGATCGATCGCAACCGTTGGATCGTTGCCGATCGGATGGATCACAACTATCGAATCGATCATCGCCAATCATGATTATGGCTTGGATCGATCGCAGCCATCGGATCCTCACCGATCGGATGGATCGCAACGGTCGGATCGATCTTGCTGATCGGGATCACAGCTTGGATCGATCGCAACCGTCGGATCATCGCCGATCGAATGGATCGCAACTGTCAGATCGATGATCACCGATCGTGATCATGGCTTGGATCGATCGCAACCATCAGATCATCACCGATTGGATGGATCGCAACCGTCCGATCGATCATTGCCAATCGTGATCATGGCTTGGATCGATTGCAACCGTTGGATCGTCGTCGATCGGATGGTTCGCAACGGTCGGATCGATCATCGCCGATTGGGATCACGGCTTGGATCGATCGCAACTATCCGTTCGTAGCCGATCGGATGGATCGTAATAGTCGGATCGATCATCGCGATCGAGATCATGGCTTGGATCGATCGCAACCATCGGATCGTCGCCGATCGGATGGATCGCAACGGTCCTATCGATCATCGCCAATCGGGATCATGGCTTGGATCGATCGCAACCGTCGGGTCATCGTCGATCAGATGGATCGCAATGGTCCGATCGATCATCACCGATTGGGATCTTGGCTTGGATCGATTGCAACCGTCGGATCAACGCCGATTGGATTGATCGCAATAGTTTCATCCATCATCGCCGATCAAGATCATGGCTTGCATCGATCGCAACCGTCGAATCTTCGCCAATCGGATGGATCGCAACCGTCGGATAGATCATCGTCGATCGGGATCATGGCTTGGATTGATCGCAACCATCGGATCGTCGCCGATCGGATGGATCGCAACAGTCGGATCGATCATCCACGATCGGGATCATGGCTTGGATCGATCAAACCGTCAGATCATCGCCGATCGGATGGGTTGCAACCGTCGGATCGATCATCGCCGATCGGGACCATGGCTTGGAATGATCACAACCATCGGTTCATTGCGGAACGAATGGATTGCAATAGTCGGATCGATCATCGCAGATTGAGATCATGTCTTGGATCGATCGCAACCATTGGATCGTCGCCGATCGAATGGATCGCAATGGTCCGATCGATCATCGCCGATTGTGATCATGACTTTGATTGATCGCAACCGTTGGATCATCGTCGATCGGATGGATCGCAACCGTCGGATCGATCATCGCCGATCGAGATCATGGCTTGGATCAATCGTAACCATCGGATCGTCACTGATCGAAAGGATTGCAACCATCAGATCGATTATCGCCGATCGAGATCATGGCTTGGATCGATCACAACCATCGAATCGTCGCCGATCGGATGGATCGCAACCGTCCGATCGATCATTGCCGATCGAGATCATGGCTTGGATCAATTGCAACCGCCGAATTGTAGCCGATCGGATGGATCGCAACGGTCCGATCGATCATCGCCGATCGAGATCATGGCTTGGATCGATTGCAACCGTCGGATCGATGCCGATCGGATTGATCGCAATAGTTTCGTCGATCATCACTGATCGGGACCATGGCTTGGAATGATCTCAACCGTCAGATCCTCGCCGATCAGATGGATCGCAACCATAGGATCGATCATCGCCGATCGAGATCATGGCTTAGATCGATCGAATCCATCGGATCGATCATCATCGATCGGGATCATGGCTTGGATCGATCGCAACCGTTGGATTATCGCCGATCAGTTGGATCACAACCATTGGATTGATCATCGCCGATCGGGATCATGGCTTGGATCGATCACAACCGTCTGATCGTTGTGGATCGGATGGATCGCGACCATCGGATCGATCATCGCCGATCGGGATTATGGCTTGCATCGATTGCAACCGTCGGATTGTTGCCGATCGGATGGATCGCAACCGTCGGATTGATCATCGCTGATTGGGATCACGGTTTGGATCGATCGCAACCATCAGATCGTCGCCGATCGGATTGATCGCAATGGTCTGATCGATCATCGCCGATTGGGATCATTGCTTGGATCGATCGCAACCATTGGATCTTCGCTGAACGGATGGATCAAAACCGTCGGATCGATCATCGCCGATCGAGATCATGGCTTGGATCGATTGCAACTGTCAGATCGATGCCGATAGGATTGATCGCAACTGTTTCATCGATCATCGCCGATCAGGATCATGGCTTGGATCGATCGCAACCGTAGGATCTTCGCCGATCGGATGGATCACAACCATCGGATCATCGCCGATCGGATGGATCGCAACCGTCGGATCGATCAGGATAATAGCTTCGATCGATCGCAACCATCGGATCGTTGCCAATCGGATGGATCGCGATCGTCAGATTGATCATCGCCGATCGGTATCATGGCTTGGATCGATCGCAACCGTTGGATCATCGCCGATCGGATGGATCGCAACCGTCGGATCGATCATCGACGATCGGAATCATGGCTTGGATCGATCGCAACCATCGGATCGTTGCCGATCGGATGTATTGCAACTATCGGATCGATCATCGCTGATCAGGATCACGACTTGGATCGATCGCAACCGTCGGATCATCGCCGATCGGATTGATCGCAACAGTCTGATCGATCATCGCCGATTGGGATCATTGCTTGGATCGATCGCAACCTTCGGATCTTCGCCAATCGAATGGATCGCAACCGTTGGATCGATCATCGCTGATCGAGATCATGGCTTAGATCGATCACAACCATGGGATCATCGCCGTTTGGATGGATTGCAACCATCGGATAGATCATCGCCGATCAGGATCATGGCTTGGATCGATCGCAACCATCGGATCGTCGCTGATCGGATGGATCACAACCGTTGGATCGATCATCGCTGATCGGGTTCATGGCTTGGATCGATCGCAACCGTCTAATCATCGCCGATCGAATTGATCGCAATGGTCCAATCGATCATCGCCAATCGAGATCATGGCTTGGATCGATCGCAATAGTTGGATCTTTGCCGATCGGATGGATCGCAACCGTCGGATCGATCATCGCCGGTTGGGATCATAGCTTGGATCGATCGCAACCGTCGGATCGTTGCCGATCGGATGGATCGCAACCGTCCGATCGATCATTACTGATCGAGATAATGGCTTGGATCGATCGTAAGCCGGATCATAGCCGATCGGATGGATCGCAACGGTCCGATCGATCATTGTCGATCGGGATCATGGCTTGGATCGATTGCAACCGTTGGATCGACGCCGATCGGATTGATCACAATAGTTTCGTCAATCATCGCCGATCGAGATCATGGCTTTGATCGATCGCAACCGTCGGATCTTCGCCGATCAGATGAATTGTAACCATCGGATCGATCATCGCCGATCGGGATGGCTTGGAATGATCGCAACCGTCGGTTCATTGCCGATCGGATGGATCGCAACGATTGGATCGATCATCGCTTATCGAGATATGTCTTGGATCGATCGCAACCATCAGATCATCTCCGATCGGATGGATCGCAACGGTCCGATCGATCATCGCCGATCGAGATCATGGCTTGGATGGATTACAACCGTCGGATCGACGCCAATCGGATTGATCGCAATAGTTTCGTCGATCATCGCCGATCGGGACCATGATCTCAACCGTCGGATCCTCGCCGATCGGATGGATCGCAACCATAGGATCGATCATCGCCGATCGGGATCTTGGCTTGGATCGATCGCAATCGTCAGATCGATCATCGCCGATTGGGATCATGGCTTGTATCGATCGCAACCATCGGATCGATGGCTTGGATCGATCGCAACCGTAGAATCTTCGCTGATCGGATGGATCGCAACCGTCGGATCGTCACCGATCGGATGGATCGCAACCGTCGGATCGATCAGGATCATGGCTTCGATCGATCGCAACCATCGGATCGTCGCCAATCGGATGGATCGTGATCGTCGGATCGATCATCGCCGATCGATATATGAGCTTGGATCGATCGCAACCGTTGGATCATCGCCGATCGGATGGATCGCAACCGTCGGATCGATCATCGACGATCGGAATCATGGCTTGGATCGATCGCAACCATCGGATCGTTGCCGATCGGATGTATTGCAACCATCGGATCGATCATCGCTGATCGAGATCACGACTTGGATCGGTCGCAATCGTCGGATCGTCGCCGATCGGATTGATCGCAACGGTCTGATCGATCAACGCCGATTGGGATCATTGCTTGGATCGATCGCAACCATCGGATCTTTACCGATCAAATGGATCGATCATCGCTGATTGGGATCATGGCTTGGATCGATCACAACCGTGGGATCGTCGCCGTTGGATGGATTGCAACCGTCGAATAGATCATCGCCGATCGGAATCATGGCTTGGATCGATCGCAACCGTCGGATCATCGCTGATCGGATGGATCGCAACCATCGGATCGATCATCACCGATCGGGTTCATGGCTTGGATCGATCGCAACCGTCTAATCATCGCCGATCGAATTGATCGCAACGGTCCAATCGATCATCGCCAATCGAGATCATGGATTGGATCAATCGCAACAGTTGGATCTTTGCCGATCGGATGGATCGCAACCGTCGGATCGATCATCGCCGATCGGGATCATAGCTTGGATCGATCGCAACCGTCAGATCATCACCAATCGAATGGATCGCAACCGTCCGACCGATCATTACCGATCGAGATAATGGCTTGGATCAATCGCAAGCGCCGGATCATAGCCGATCGGATGGATCGCAATGGTCCGATCGATCATCGTCGAACGGGATCATGGCTTGGATCGATTGCAACCGTCGGATCGATGCCGATCGGATTGATCGCAATAGTTTTGTCGATCATCGCCGATCAGGATCATGGCTTGGATCGATCGCAACCGTCGGATCTTTGCCGATCGGATGAATCGCAACCGTCGAATCGATCATCGCCGATCAGGATCATGGCTTGGAATGATCGCAACCGTCGGTTCATCACCGATCGGATGGATCGCAATGGTCGGATCGATCATCGCTTATCGAGATAATGTCTTGGATCGATCGCAATCATCGGATCATCTCCGATCGATGGATTGCAACAGTCCGATCGATCATCGCCGATCGGGATCATGGCTTTGATCGATTGCAACCGTTGGATTATCGTCAATCGGATGGATCGCACCATCGGATCGATCATTGCCGATCGAGATCATTGGCTTGGATCGATCGCAACCGTCGGATCGTCGCTGATCGGACGGATCGCAACCATCGGATAGTCGCCGATCGGATGGATCACAATCGTTTGATCGATCTTTGCCAATCGAGATCATGGTTTGGATCGATCGCAACCGCCGGATCGTAGCCGATCGGATGGATCGCAATGGTCCGATTGATCAACGCCGATCGGAATAATGGCTTGGATCGATTGCAACCGTCGGATCGACGCCGATCGGATTGATCGCAATAGTTTCGTCTCGATCATCGTCGATCCGGATCATGGCTTGGATCGATCGCAACTGTTGGATCTTCACCGATCGGATAAATCGCAACCATAGGATCGATCATCGCCGATCGGTATCATGGCTTGGATCGATCGCAACCATCGGATCATCGCCGATCGATGGATCGTAACCGTCGGATCGATCATCGCCGATCGGGATCATGGTTTGCATCGATCGCAAACATCGGATCGTCGCCGGTCAATTGGATCACAACCATCGGATCGATCATTGCCGATCGGGATCATGGCTTGGATCGATCACAACCGTCGGATCATCG